>VXBZ01003015.1:12745-67197 GCA_013399135.1 Heliornis fulica
AAAAAAAACCCTAATGAAAGCAGTTCTTTGGGAGCTACTGTGTTAGTGTATATACTTTCTATCCTTACATAGAAATTTACACAATTGTATTTCTTATATTAAACATTATGAATCTCTGACAGAAGCAGAACTGATGCATTTATATTTATTTACCTCTCAAAAGATTGAAACAAATAACAACACTGGGAGACTATTCTCAGTTCACAGATACTATTTTTTTTTTTTTTCTGCAGTTATTGTCACATTTTGCATTACAGCAAAAAAAACAGTTGCTGAGTGTGGTCAGGTGTCCCAAAGCTATGCTATAGTTCAAACCTAAAAGCTCAAAAGCAGACTCTCAATATTTAGGGAATCTGATATTAGGTTTTTGAAGTTGTCACATACTTTCAGGGATCTAATTTCACTTTCTGATCTTTAGTGATGGTTGTAATTCTTCATTCAGAAGAGGGAAGAGATTACTTGTCAGCAGTAATCTCTAACACAGATAATGCCATATAAATATTAGGGGCTTATAAGCATGGACAAGGATTAGGAGCAAATAGAGAACAGAAAGCAAACTGAACAGAGCCAAGATTAAGCACTGGGAAGGGCACGGCAGAAGAAAATACAAGGTCTGAGGCTGAGCTGCCAGATATTTTCCTGGGTAGAACAAGCAGGGTTTGCACAGATTTCCCTGTTTAGATATTGGAAATACTATTTGAGATGTGATCATTCTCTTCTCTCAACTATATCCTCTCTTCCATGGTACAGGAGAAATACAGAATAGATACGGCGAATTGCTAAGATTGGAAAGTGCAACTCTGTACAAGCTCATGCTCAAAGCCAAGGATGAAGATTTCACACTTGGATATTAAGTATGTGAGAGACCTTGCTGCTAGCAACTTCCAGAAGGGACTACAAGGTGCACAACTACAGCAGCAGGACATCATTCTTCCTAATGCTCCGAAATCTAAAAATCCATATTAAGTACTGCCAAAACCTCCCACTTATATTTAGCATTTACACTTTTCTTTCCAATCCATCTCCACCTTGATCCAACAACACTCCTCTTTGTTTATTCTCTAAGATTCCATACCTGTACCCCAGCAGAAGGAGGATGGTCAAACCGATCTCTACCTTTCCCCTCAGTGTTACACTTGAAGACTACTGCTCAGGATGCACTGCTGAGCCTACAACCCCAGTGACCAGGATTTTAAACTAAAGCTTTCTTCAACTCTTGCTCCCCAAAAATGTACCTTCCAAAACACAAGCCTGCAAAACAGTAGCAAAGTCAGGTGAAACTACCCCGAATCAAATATATCCCTGAAAAATATAAGCTGTCCTGGTTTTGAGGCCTCTGTGCGGCTGCTCTTGGACGTCACTCCAGCCAAAAGCATGTCTGGCCTAATCCAGTACTCATGTGATTATTCCATTTCCTTACATATTTACTCCTGATAAATGTCTTCAACAATATCTTAAGCTCTTTAGGTCAGGGAAAAAAAATAAAAAATTGATCGTGATTACTCTGCATTTGAATACCAGAAGGGAGATTTTGGGCCTACTGAAGTGAAAGGCAAAGCTCTCTTTTACTTCAAGAAAGAGTTTGACACAAAATATATAATTTCTGAATTCAAATCTTCAATTCTCTAAAATTCTTTAACACTAAATGTAAGAATCTGTGCAGTTATAATTTCTAAGAACCTCATTCTCAACAAACAAAATGGTGGTAATTTAAACTCCTCAGAAAGATGGCAATGAACCACAATACATATTCTATAAGGCAGATGAAAAAAACTTATGCTTTATTTTGTGTAAGATAGGAAAAAAAGGATTTAATTGATAGTTCAGAAAAAATGTGATTTTCTCTATAATTAACTGCTTAGATCTGCTACACCAACGTTGAAAGGTAACAGAGAAAATGAGCACTGAGTATTGCCTCAAAAGCAGCTCCCAGAAATCTAGAAACTGTTGACTTAAGTTCTGCTCCTGCAGAAGTTCAGAAGAATGAATTACATTATGGGGAAAAAAGTTAGGTCTTCTGAGAATTGCAAGGTTTTTTAAGGTTCTTTAGGTTCCTAAAAGACTGGTCATGTTTATTAGTTCTTACTTAAACAGAAAAAACCCCAAACAACCCAGCTTGGCTCTCAATTGATTATTTAAAAAATACAAATTTCACATATAGCTCCACGTACAGTACCTCATCTTGCTAAAGAGAATAGAAATAGGAGTTTGAAAGCCAATATCACACCTTAAATCATCTTATCATTTATTTCTTTTGTTTTGGTTTGTTTGCACTTTTTTAATTACAACTAATACCAAGATCCTGTAACTTATAGTTTCCTGTATTGTGGAAATACTTCTAATCAGGATATACAGGATGGATGTCCCCTTTAAACAGGCTGTTCAGTAACATACGCGATGCAGAAGGGAGTGCTATCACAACACTTCAATAGTTAAGTGACTTTATGAGAAAAATACTTCCAAATGTTTCCTAAAACCTTCCAAACCGCACCAAAGAACATTATCGTAATATTATGTTTCCCTATGGCCTCCAATATTTAAGCTTGCTATTCTCAAAATGATTCTTGGATGAAAAATGTAAGTTTATGTAATGTATAAATTGTTCCTAGAAGAAAGGTTGCCTTTAAAATCACTCTGTATAGATGTCAGATATTTTACATTTTCAATACCCTTTCCATATTAATTGAACAAATAGTATGCTAGTGCTCTGGGCTGCCCGTGAACCGTCTTTATTTTAAAACCAAACAGTCACTGCGTGATCTTTTTCATAGCAAATACTGAAAACAATAACTGTCCTAACCCATTACATATCATGTTACCCTTCAGAGATATCCATATTTCTTGCACAGTATACATAATCCATATAAACTGTATACCTTATATCAATAACATATTCCAGCGGATCCACCATCAAAGAGTTCGTTTATAGGAGGTTTTCATTTGACTTGGGGTTGTAATGTTCTGTGCAAGCATAAGCTAACCATTTCAGTGATTGTGCCAGCAAGCTGCTTTTTGGCAGATTATTGGCAGTACCTATTGGCAACAAACTAGTGCAACTAAGCCCTTCTTATAACTCACAGGTAAATAATGATTTTAATAAATTTATGTAAAATGTTCCACTTGCTGACATCTGTTTCTGATAATTCACCCGACTGAGCAAATGCAAACTTCTGTGTGTTTCTCAGGAAAACACATATTTCACCTTAATTATTTAACACTTTCCCAGGTACCCCAAGAAATAAATAAGCAATGAAGCCCGCTTTTACTTAAAGGTTTAACTGCAGAAAGCTTTTTCTGGAAAAAAAAAATTTAAAAAAGCTAGGGAAATGGATTAAATTTAGTAACTACACAGGCAAAAATATAAAACGCCTTTTGTCACCAGTACAACACCCAAGTAGAGTTCTCGGAGCTACAGGGCATTCACATCGGCTGGTCCAGTAAACATCCTCTGGCCCTGACGACCACAGATTCACACAAAGTCTCCTACATACATTTGAAAATATGTTTCTAAACTGGATTTATTTCTACTAGAACTGAAATTTAGAAGTGTACATGGTTGTATCTCAGCTAGGCAGTGGGGTTTAGAGGAAACTTTTACTTTTAACTCCAACTTTGCCAGTGGGTCAGTGTCTTGTTGTTCAAACACCAAAAGTCTCCGCCCATCTCTAAAAGGACCAAGTTTTTGTCAGAAAGCTTTAAAATTGTTATTACTACAAGTAGAAGTGTCATTAGAGGGGAAAAAATACCCAACTAAAAATCGCCCTGGACTCCCTTTTTCTGGTCTTAATCAGGATGACAGTGACGCTGATTTCAGATTGCTGACAACCTGCCCTTCATCATCCGGGTACCAGAAAGTGATGAGTACATCATGGGGGCTCCTTGGAGAGCCCACACTGCCAAATTCCTGGAAAACACATGTCACCCATCACTGAGGTACCTATGATATAAATATTGTAAGACAAGAAGAGGAACATGCAGTATTTTGTTGGAAAAAGTAGGAAACGGTATCAGTACATACAGCAGCGTTATCTTTACAGGCTATGAGCTGGCAGTTACCAACATGGTGACACATCTTCAGGAGGACAGCAGGAAAGATGGTGCCTACACCGTAAGGTGGCGCAGACACGTGAACAGCTTGAGCTAACACCTGCTCTGTAGTGGGACATGGTCATCTTGAACATTACTAAATATATTATTTATTTTTTTTTAAATAAATACATCAGGAACCTTGGAAATGGAAAAAGCTTGCCGTGACTGCTCAGCCCGGTGCTTTGCTTCTTCAACTCAGAATGATGTTCTTAGAGGCACACCCCAAATGACCATGGAAAGCAGTACACTCGGTATGGTACTTTGAGATTTCTACTGAAACAGGTCAAAAAGGGGAAAGAAAGGTCAGCACATGAGAATTTCAAGGGAAATGCCCAAATCAAAGATTTACAACACCAAGGAGAAGTGTCTTCAGTTCTTCCCTCTTTCTAAGCCCAAGCCACCACTTTTCCAGGCGCTGGTTCCGTAACCAGGCCTGGTCTATCTGGTGACGGCTACTGCCAGCTGCCCCCCCTGAGCTCCTTGTGTCCTTCAGCCACACATGCTGGGAGCAACATGTAACTGTAGCAGAGGGGAGTTGGGTACTTTTAAAGGTTTTACATGGCAACATCCACGTCCTTCTGTCTGTGGTTACATCTCCAAACTGGTTTAAATGGGGCCTGTAGGTAGTAGGGAACAACCGCTACACATCAGATTGCATTTGCGCCCAACACAGCCTAGAATTGTTCACTGGTTTTGAGTGTGTATTAATTTACAGAGTCAGCAGTTTAGGATTTAGTAAGGCTTTAGCAACATGGTTAAAACCCAGTGAATTCTTGCTGAGATCTATTGGAAGGGCTGGTAAAACTCCCTGTTGCTATAGTGGACTTGCTTTTAATTTGATCTGTTTAAAGGATTCGGTATCCTTCCAGCACGTTAGAAACCTAAGGACATCTATTTGTATTGTTTAAAGGCAGGAAATTCTGTGAACTGAAATGAGAACATATCCCTTTTGCCTTTATGGACTTTTGTTATTTTCTCTTCCTTTTGGGGTTTTGGAAACAAAACAAGTGAAAGCTGAAAGTTTGAACAATAGCAAATTACTTCCAAGGGGAAAAAAAAGTAAAATCCCAAGCATACTTTTATAGCTTTACTCATACACTTTGTGTATATGTAAATTGGACTTACCCAGGCATCAGAAAATACTATTTGCAGTGTGGCCTTGGACTGAAACAGGATCATACTGGTTTTGTCATAAAAGACTATGGACTTTGCTGGTGTACTTTATTATTATTCCTTTACTATCTTGTATTAACTTGTACCCCACTGACTTCATGGCAGAGACGATTTGCTTCATGCTAACCAGAGAACTAGGGCAATCACATTTTTATTTTAAGGAGGAAAACTATGAATCTTTGTAGCACTCTCACTTTAATTCCTTGTCCAGAGTCCCACATCCCTCTCTTTTTAACTGCTCCAAAAGGTAGGTTTGAATTCTGAGACCACTGACACTGAACAGACAGGTGAAATGAGAACTGAAGATGAATGGGGACACATACTCTGCTCAAATTAAAAGCTGGACAGATACCACTTTTTAGACAATTAGAGCATCAAACTTTCTTACAGCAGCTCTGTACTGATTAGCAAAAGGACAAGAGCGGCTGCATTAGCACAGGGTACCTGATCTCAGCAGGACACATCAATCTTAGCACAGTACCACACAAATAGGTCCAGGGTGCTTTTGGTGCTCAAACTAGCTCGGTTAAAATTTCCTTATTGAACATAATGATTTATACTGTGCTAATTAACAAGAATAGGGTTATAGGTTATAGCCACGGGTATGGCTCTCGGGAATACTCCTGCCTCAGGAAAGACTGGAGCTCCAACTAGGCCTGCAACAAAGCTTGCTGGAGGAGAGCATTTCAGCAAGGCCTGCAGATTCACTTAGCACTTACACAGTGGAGTTCCTTGCTCACAGTGTAGAACAAGCAGACTGTTCCTTTCTAATAAACTTAATAGCTGAATAGAAATTACAGTGGGATGTAAAGCCTGAGAGAGACTCAACACCCAAGATGCTGTTTGGGCACTAGATCTCTCCTACCTAGTGTTTCACACAATCACAGAGTTGTAGGGGTTGGAAGGGCCCTCCAGAGATCATTGAGTCCACCCCCCTGCCAAAGCAGGTTCCCTAGAGCAGGTCACACAGGTCAGTGTCCAGACAGGTCTGGAATGTCTCCAGAGAAGGAGACTCCACAACCCGCCTGGGCAGCCTGGCCCAGGGCTCCATCACCCTCACCGGGAAGAAGTTCTTCCTCACATCAATGTGGAACTTCCTGTGGTCCAACTTGTGATCATTGTCCCCAAAGGCCACTTCAGATATTGATAAACATTGATGAGATCCCCTCTCAGTTTAATAGAATCATAGAATGGCTAGAGTTGGAAGGGACTCCAAGAGGTCATCTAGTCCAACCCCCCTGCAAGAAGCAGGGACATCCCAACTAGATCAGGTTGCTCAGGGCCTCATCCAGCCTGGCCTTGAACGTCTCCATTCCTCATACTCACTATTGCCTCTTCCTGGATGGAAGAAATTATAACACTGAACTGCAGGACTTGGGTTTATTTGCTTCCATGTGGCACAGTGCTTTGTTCCCATCTCAGAGATTATGACAACTGAAGCAGGGATCACAATGGGACACCATCATAATAAACACAGCTCAGCTGCTTCCATGCAGTCAAAACCCCTGGTGGAAAAGAATCATAGTAAGAGATCTGAAAGAGCATGAAGAAGTGGCTTTACTTTAAGTGCTCACAATACTCTTGACCATCAACCCTGGGGAATAAGGAGCTGAAAGGCACTCATGTTTATCTGTGAATTATGTCTTGTAGACTGCTAACATCAAAGCAAAGGGCATACCTAACCACCAGCTGGAATACTTCTACCACCTTTCTGGAAGAGGTGGGCAATCATAGAATCANACAACAGGCCCTACTGAACAGCCTCTCCCCATCTTTCTTGTAGGCCCCCTTGAGGTACTGGAAGACTGCTCTAAGGTCTCCCCAGAGCCTCCTCTTCTCCAGGCTCAACAGCCCCAACTCTCTCAGCCTGTCCTCGTAGGAAAGGTGCTCCAGCCCCTTTATCATTTTTGTGGCCTCCTCTGGACCCTTTCCAACTGGTCCATGTGGTTCCCACCCAGACATTATGGGGTACATCTGACAGAAAAAGTGAGGATCCAAAGCCCAGCACCTATGATAACCACAGTCAGCCCAAATAACCTTAAGGTCATACATTCTCCCTTATCTAGAGTCCAGTAATTTAACAGTTTTGCCTGTGTGGTTAAACAAAAACTAACATCATATTTTGAATATAATGTAAACATTTGCATGCCTCTACCTTTCAATGTACACATGCACAACTGACAATAAGCCACCAGTTTACAATTCCTGCTTACCTTAATCTCGGTTCTTCTGAAAATGTAGTTACAGACTCTTAGGGCAAAAATTACAACTGAATTCATGAACTAGACAAAAAAAAAAGAAAAAAAGTGGCTGTAACACCATTTATTAAAAGTTATGATAGACTAGAAGGTCAAACTAAAAGGTGCAGATGTACTGTTTGCTAAGTTGTAGCTGCCGACAGATTTTTTTTGTGCCAAGATCAAAAGAACAAGGTGTTCATATAAATGGCATTTTATTTTGATCCTATTATTCTATATGAGCTTGAGGAGAGATCAAAGGAAAAACTACCCAGGTTTCACTATTAACACTTAACATAGCTCCAGTCAGAAAATCCTTTCCAGATTGCTGGTGCAATTTAAAGCCCAGCACATTTTTTGTTGTTCTGCCGGGTATTATACCTGAAGGCACAGTTTTGATTCCTTGACCACCTTTTCCATTGTGGAAAATTACTTGTTATATATATAATTTCAGTTATTTTCATTTTCATGACAGTAACTCCCCCCCCAGGCCATCCTGGCTTTTGGGAGTGTGCTGTTGGGGTTGTACCCGCTGTCCCACAGAGATGGGTTGCCCTGAAGTAGCAACGATCTATTACTGCCTGCATTCAAGTCAGGAAATTCAATACCATCAGAGTCAAGTACTAAAGTCTGGCTCAGCCCCTGCCAATAGCAGTCCTGCTGGAAGCAAAGCATACCAACTTCAACTGGGTATGTAAACAAAGCTAATGGGCCTTTAAAATATGTCAAGGTTCCTTCTGATGATAACTGGCAAGAATAAATGTGCTTTAATACATTGTATTGCTTATTATGATATTTTCCAGGACTGCTACTATTAATTAATGGTTCTATTGCCTCTCTTAGAACCCAGAGATGCTGCATAAAGAAAAGTAAGAGCATATTGTATTTCTTACAGAGCCAAAGTATGCTAACAAACTTCAATATTAATGCTTTCTTTGAATGCAAGCTTCTTGCTGATGATTCAGTAATTTAGGGCAGGCATTTCAGAATGTCACTTCCAGTGAAATTCCTTGGCTTAAAAAGACTGCAGAAATCTGCTAACAGGTATATCTTATCAGACTACCTTTGGGAAAACCAGCCACCCAGCAGTCAGAAAAAGAAAAAAAAGAAAGTGCATATGTCCTTCTTCCCTGCCTTGCCTCCCCCTCCCCGCTTGCTATTCGTGTTACAAAGTCCTTCCAGCGGGTACTGTAAATGCCAAACAGTGGGCGCCACTCCCACACAAGCTGGCTCAGCTCTGGACCACCACCTTGAACATATTCATTTTACCAGCTCTGTTCCAAGATGGGGTTGGGGGGGGTGTGTTTTGGGGTTAAGTTGGGTTATTTTACTTAACTTTTCTCTGCTAACAGATTCTAGCTATGTGACAAGATGGGATGCTGGGACTTGGGGAACTTGCAGGGTCAATACTGAATACACACAGGTGAGCTGCAGCCTAGAATGAGCATTGCAATTATGGGTTAAATGAGACAAAATGTCCCATGCACAGTCAGAATATGTTCGTATTACACACAGCAGCCAGCTGGCTATAAATCCAAGAAGTAAGCTGGAAAGCTCTAGAGTTTAAATGGATGAATAGAGATCTAAATGAAAGAACAGTGGTTTGTCTTTGTATGAATGGCTTTTAACTGAAAAGAGTGGATTCCTTTTACGAGGGATTTCCAAAAGAGTAACCTTGTTGGAAAAAAAAAAAAAAAGTATGATGATTGGGACATTCCATATATTTATATTTTCTGTTTTGAGACAGAGTAGTCTGATTCATCGTGTCTGAACAAATATAACATGGCTTTACATACAGGTGTTCCTAGTGAATAAGGGACATAAGTTCTTTAATTACACCTCTGCAGCTGATGATCCATAAACAGGATTACTCTATTAATTCATTTCAGATTCAAATTACCACAAGCTGAGCTGTCAGAACGCATGAACCGTTCCCCTTGCCATATTTCCAGCGCTGCGTAATGTATGCTATAGTCTTCTCTACTTGCTCTGTATGAGTCACTGAACCTATGGCCAACAATCCTATCCATGCACAAATTCTCTTTTTATTAAGTATGGCAACTAACAAAACCTCTAGAATAGAGACCCAAGAAATGTCCTGATAGGTTTTCACAAATGGATGAACCTGGATGGCTCTCTAGTCTAATTACACCACTTGAACAGTCTGGGATCTAACCAAGATCAACACTTGCTCTTTCTCCACTCCACCTAAAGCAGATGTAATTCCCTTTAGAATCCAAAAGCAGAGACTCATTTCTTACCAACTCCAACATTAGCTAAAGTTTAAAGATATGAAGGAACTTCACATTAATAAACTATGTTTAAATTCATTTATATGTTATATATGTTATATGTAAGTGTATATACATATATTTACAAATTTTTTTTTATGTTTAAAAGTGGCTGTAAGCCCATAGTTTTGATGATCAACTGATGCTGACAGATGGAAACTGTAGGAAGACTGATAACAAGTTTGCTCCCCAAAACCTTTCTCCTATGTCTCTGAACTGAGCGAATGGGAACTGAGGGAAAAGAACAAAGATTTGCTGTTCCTTACAGTCACGCAATGAAAGTGTAGGTTAAGTACAGGAAGTACTTGCAGATTTCAGATATTTTGTGGACCTTTGTTGCTTTTCCTTGCATTCAGATCTAATCTCTGCCCCAGCATGGAGCTGGACTTTCATGTTCTGCAGTCCTCCATGAGTAGAAAACCCCAACTCGCTGTGACGCTTATGGTGAAATGGACTCAATGCACAAATTTTGATTGCAGTATTTTGTAGGCATTTATCCATGCCAATGCAGTTAGGAAAAACAGGTTTCACCATGAAGTGAAGGCTTTTAAAAGTAGTTTGGATGGACAATTTGATGTTCTACATCAAACATGCCACAATCAGATGATCTTTAAGCCACCTCACGTGTATAAAACCACTAAGGGTTTCTTTGCTCAGCATATTTCTGATACCAAAAATTTATATACCCCCAACTCACTCAAGTTACCATTAATGACTACTAGAGTATTTTTAAGGTCCTTCAAACAGAAGGACAGCATTCTGACTACAATTTTGAACAAGTAACAAATTGTGTTTGGTTCTTTAGCTCCAATCATGCATCAAATTTGGATTATTTGTCTGAAGTCAGAATTCTTAAAATAAGCCAGTTTTTTATAGAACCAATTTCTGGATGAAAAAAAAAATCCCCAACATAATTTGAATGTAATCAGCTATTGGAATATAACAGGCTCTGATTTGGAGGTAAGGCACATGATTGTATATATAAGGAGGGCTGAATGATTAGTTCAGGAGCTGTTCCACCAGTATTCATGTGCATAAGCATGAACACCCCAATGATGTTTTAATTTCAGTATTCTTCTCTATCACCTTTGGTTCTCAGAAACTTTATTGCACTAACATCAGTGTTTCATCTTGCACATCTCTTCCTATTGTCTCTGTCAGCCAGACCTGTTTTCCCTTTCTTCTCTGAAGACATTTCATCCTAGTTACAGTACACATATATATTTTACTATGCTCTTCCTGGGCATACAGAAAGGTTATGTGAAATGCTGAGCACTTTCTTATCACAGTTTGGGCATAATGCAGAAGGGCTCATAGCATCATGGGCAACTCAAACATCAGATATGTCAATCAGCAACATTTCACATTGAAAATAGTTTTGAATATGCATAGGAAAATATCTGGCTGTCAAAATATTCTGAAGTGTTACGTGCCAAAACAGCGTTAGGAAAATTTCCAGCCCTCACAAGAGTTTCCAGCTAATCCGTGATGGATCATCTGTATCTTCAGGTGCTTTCTGGAAGCACGTTCCTCCTTTTCCTTTGTCCTTGATGAAGAAAACAGCAGATGAAACTCTCACCAGAAAGTAACAAAAACATTAACCTCTAAGTACCTCGGATTTTGGTAAACAGTGAGATCACTGGCGATCTTAGCTTCTGCATATGAATTAGAGGAGAATAATGGGACTGAGCAAGAAGTCATGGACGAGGTTCATCAATAAGTGCCTTTTATGTAAACTAGATTGTTAATTGAAAACCGGTTTTCAGAGTCTCTTAAGATGCAATCACCTTAAAATTAATCAAAGTGCTGCTTCATTGGTTTGGTTTGGCTTTGGTTTTTTATGGGGGTTGTGCTCCTTTGGACATTAAGAAAATCGCTGAGGGCTGACACTGCTGCAGCCAAAGGCTTTGAGGTTCATGTCTCAGAGTGTGTCCCTCTTGCTGGGGCTCGAGATAAGGGCAGGTGACAGCCTACAGGACTACAGATAAAAAAGAGTCCTGCTATTAATATGACCTACTTAAGCAGGGCCACGTTGCTGCACATCAGTGTGCAGGGTTATACAAGAACCATGGCGGCCGGGCTCTGCTCACCAGCTGCTGCATGAGGTCACAGTCCCCAAAGTGACAGAATTTCAGCACCCTTTTTAGAGCTGATCATCACCATGCCCTTAGTTTTCAATCATTTCTCTTCCCATTTACCCATGGATTTCCTCGTTTGTTATTTCTGGTAAAGCTTCCTCCATGAGGTACGGGGAGCAAAATCTTCATCAGCAATTTTGAGTTTTTTTCTCTTACAACACTCCTCAGCTTACTCGTTCAGTGCCTAGCAATGACTCATTAAAAGAATAAATCCATAATAGTAACACAGTGATAGATATTCAGAGGTGAAAAATTATTTTGCACTCAAACATCCTGAAAACAACTTCAAACAGCATACAGAGGAAAGGTCTGTATTTGTCTACAGATGTATTTCCTTAACTTTTTTTTGTTAATCAATTTATTTCAGCAAGAATGATCAACCTAAATTTTTCAGTGTCTTCAAGGACTGTATTTCATGAATTTGTATAAAAAGCAGAAAAGTATATATAAATGTTTAAAAAGCTGCCAGGAATACGTGCAAGAGATTTTTTTTTTTTGGTGGAAATAGCGCAATTAGATTTAAAATACCAAACACTCAAATTACTTCTGACATTTGGTCTGAGTCACTTTTGAATTTGCACCTACAAACAATAAAAAAAAAATACTGGTTCTGAAGGAGACTGATTATTTCCTTTGCAATATTTTTACCACAGAGCAGTTATTCTCTCTTTCTACCAGATTTGACAGCCACTCAAATGCACTGGTTTTTCTTCACACTAAACTAGAAATATGATCTCTACTTGGAAACTCCTCTCAGAAACATTTTCTTCTGTCAATTCTCAGTAACTGTATTCAATAACAAGCGTGACTATTGAACTTTTAAAGTATCAATGCTCAGTCATCTTCCTGAGTTTACATATCGCAGCTGCAGGCAACAAAGATGCTGAAAGGCACTGATCTCTCCCCATACGATGCTTATCATAACCTTTTGTGATATTTAATTGGCACTGCTTTCCCCTCCTTCATTTTCAAATGGATGAATCACAGACTCTGTCTTCCAGGAACCAACCACTCTAGCTATTTTCTGCACTTCCTTCAACTCTTCCTCAACCGCAGCCAGCACTTTGCTTGACCCTACCTTTAGTAAATACTCAACTGGGGAGACTCAGCTCCAACCCATATTGAGCTTTCTGAGAAGGGAATGACTAACTGACACATAAAACCTAGAGTTAGAACTTCAAGCTTGCCAGACAGTCTCACAGCCACTGTGGCTTGTTCGCTGGCTAGAGTGAAGAAGACTCACTGCTGAAGGTCAGATTTTGTCACTTTCTTATTCAATAATTACACAATGTGTCGTACTCCTAATTATACACAGACCATGAATTACAGATTGATGCAAAACTAGAAGGGTATAGTCTGTATCGGGCCCTCTTCATTGTAACTGCCTCTTAATCGTAAGCTACAACCTGCACAAAGTAGATCAGCAGCCCAACAGAATCACAGACTGGTTCAGGCTGGAAGGGACCTCAAAGATCATCAAGCTCCAAGTCCCTGGCCATGGAGGAGTTCACTAGACCAGGCTAGACCTCACCTTCACTTGAGGAGGCTGCCCAAAGCCTCATCCAAGCTGGCCTTGAAGTCTTCCAGGGAGGGGGATTACGCAGCCTCTCAGAGCAACCTGTGCCAGGGCCTCACCAGGAAGAGCTCAGTGATAAATTCTACTGTTACTCCTCAGAAATATGGGAAAGAGCTTCGTATGATCTCAGATGCTGACTGAGGGTCGCATCAGGACGCAGAAGGAAGCAACAGATGACTGAGATGGCTATTTCCAAAGGTCTGCAGTTCTTCCATGCTAAATTTACACTTAGATGATAAAGAGTGAAAAGTGTAACTAACTTCCTGAGTTAACATCAATCAAGGGGAAAAAGCAATGAACAAATGGAAGTCAAATGAATACAGAATTATCTGAATCAGCATGAACGAAAAGGGCTGAAGTTTCACCCAGGGAAAATGCAGATGATTCTTCAAAGCAGAAAAAACCCATTTTGGAATATCTTCCTGAAATTACTGTATCACACTGTTCCAGCAGCACCTGCCCTTAAACCACGTTTGGACTCAATGATCTTAAAGAGCTTTTCCAACCTAAATGCTTCTGCAATTCACCCATTCAACTTGTGACACTGGAGCTTTCTAAAGTAGGCACTGGTAAAGGATTATTACACCACATAAGGTTCAGAAAAGGTTTTCTATAAAGCCATAATCTAGAATACTGCTCCCCCTCAAATGACACCGTCGTCATGCACATCATTTATTGCTTCCAGGTAAGACCACTGCATTCCAAACCACCCTGGTGTAAAAAACAACTACTACACACCTGAAATGCAAATAGTTTGCAAAAATACCTGGTAGCAGCATTAGCACCACAGTCATATCACTTCTGTACCCCTGCTCCCCGTGTGAGCAACCTGCTAACCACCACCCGTCACTTACGGTATCGCACTCTGGGTGGACTGGTCTTACAGCACGGAAACAACTCTTCTCAACGTGACTATCCTTCAGAAAAAGCAGAACTGTTTATTTCAGTAGCTGAAAATGAGTTTTATATATATGTAAAGAAACATATACACACACCCCTATCACACACGTGTATAAATATAAATTTGTAATACATGGGATGTTTGCTAAGCCGGATGCTTTGGGATCATTCCTGTAGTAGCTATGAGCAGCTTCCAACTTAACATTTGCAGCTCCTAATAAAAAGCTTTTCTATTTATTTTCTTCAGACAGATTATTTTTTTAAATATATTTTTGCAAATTAAAGCAGTTTAAAAAACCCCACAACCCAGCTACTTCAGTGATCCTGAAGAGACTCTCACGGAACGTGGTGAAACACCGTGATCATGCTACATATATTCAGCTAAAAGGAAAAGGCCAGTTCCTTCCTTTTTACACTTATTAGAGAGCAGAAAACAACAAGAGAGGGATTCCTAAGCCTTTTAGCTCAGTTCTGTCACGAATGGCAGAAATAACTCCTGGCCCTGTGTCATTTCAAAGTGGCTTCCATTAGGGACCTCCTGCCTAATGGCCAAGAGAGATGCAGGAAGCCTCCCAGTCCCACCTCAACTATTTACCAGCCATTGCTGTGTTCAGCAGTCCTTTGACTTCCCCATCCAAAATAGCTGGCTATTTCCCCCTATTGCCAAGACCAGCAGTACCTGATCTACCTCAGTGGCTTCTTGATTTTACTGTAGAACAATCGACAGCAACAAGAAAAATTACTTTTTACAGAGCAACACACAAAAAAATCCAGCCTTTTCTAAAAAAAAAACAAAACAAAAACAATCAACAACACAAACAGTTTCTCCTAGGTATAGTGTTCACAAAGAGTAATAGAAAATGCTATTTTTTAAAATTCTGGGAATGCAGTCCTTAACTCAAAGTAGTTCCAGAATTGTTTGCCATTCGTTATCCATTACAATTCAGAACTTGGAAATTTAGTACGTTTACTCCGAGTTTTATAGTATACTAAACGGTTTCATTACTTTTTACAGGAAGCAATACAGAATTATTTGTAGATTCAGTAATGGAACCAGCAAGCCAACGATCTTCCATTTCTGAAGTTTCCTAGTTATCCTGAAATAATAAAAATACATCAAGACAGCAGCAAGAAAGCAAGTGGACAGCTCTCTACAGCATCTCAACAATAAACCAGCAAAGCCGCGATACTTCACCAGAATGTTCAAAAAAACTAAATTGAATGGCAGCATGATTGCAGTGGTTCCAGTTATGTTAATTAGGCTGAATTCATGGTTCATTGATGCTGCAATTATGCTGCAAAGAAATGCTGCAAGCGTGCCATCCCAGCCTCCTGCAGCCTGCTGAGTGTGCGGCCATTACTCTTCTGGTGGCAAAGAGACTTTCTGAGGAGGTAACAGGGAGGAGTCACGTTGATGCTCACACCACATGGTTGGTGAAGACATGGTCAGACAACTTGCATTTTGGTTGTTTCTTCCTTTGCAGATTTAACAGGAGCTTTCTCAAGTTCACTGACCATTTTTTAAGCATGCTTTACTTTGCCAATTTGCATGCTAAGCATACAAATTATAAGCCTTATTAGCCCCGTTTCAACTGCAGGAGGTGAAGTGAGGGAGGTAGAGAGGTTTTCCTGAAGTTATGTAGCACTTCAGAGAAAAGAGAACCCAAGTATCTCCTACCTTCTTACAACATCTTCTGACTTTGGTTGTAGACAGGATGCAGGCACCACCCAAAACGATACAGCTCCAGCTCTGAAAAATGGTTTAAGTAACTGGCAGGTTTGTTTCCAGCAATGTATCTGCAGGATGGATGTCTGCCATGACTCAGGCAACCCTGCAGAGGCTCTGCCAGGTTGTGAGGAGTTCTCAGATCTTCAGAAGATGGCAATTACATTCAACTAATGAAACCAATGATGCTAGAAAGCAACCAAACCATGAATGATGAATTCATCTGATGACAACTGGGCTTTTTTAACCAAAAGCATATTTAAACCTATATGTTTACAGTAGAAAAACTTTGCTACTGTTGTGGTTGCATTTACCTTATAAATAAACAAACTACTAAGTTTCCAATTTATTCCTGATAATTAAAAATGCATTAAAAGTACCTACAGACATCCATACATGATGAACATAAAACTTGTATATTTACATCAACTTTAAGATTTTTTAAATAAACTGTAATATTGCTAGGTTTGGTCCAAGAAAATCAAATACACTACTTAATTCAGCAGTGCCAGACTTCTAACATTACTATTTCCTTATTCTCCAGGGATTTTTTGGGAAGTGAAGCCTGCTGCCCGCTCCTTGGCAATCAGAGGTTAAGAAACCTTCAAGATACCAAGGGAATGAATAACTAAACCACACAGGGACTACAGCAAAATATTTAAACCCTCTCATAAGTGAGATGCTCCAGCCCTCTAATCATCTTCATGACCTCCTCTGGACTTGCTCCAACAGTTCCATGTCCTTCTTATGTTGGGGACTCCAGAACTGGACACAAATCTCCAGGTGGAATCTCATAAGAGCAAAGGGGTACAATCACTTCCCTCAACCTGCTGGCCACACTCCTTTTGATGCAGTGTAGGATGTGGTTGGTCTTCTGGGCTGTGAGCACACTGCAGGCTCTTGTGAATACACAGGCCTGCAATGAGGAGGACATACTTTAACATTCCTTCTCTAAATGGGTACCTTCAACAGAAGTTCCCAAAGCTTTCTAATTTTTACTGGTTTGAGAAGAAAGATGTTTTTTCAAGGAAGCAGACAGTCTGGGGCTGTTCAGCCTTGAGAAGACTGAGAGGGGATCTCATCAATGTTTATCAATATCTGAAGTGTGGCAGACAAAGGGAGATGGGCAACCTCTTCTCAGCGGCCTGTGGGGACAGGACAAGGGGCAATGGTGACAAGTTGGACCACAGGAGGTTCCACCTTGATGTAAAGAAGAACTTCTTCCCGGTGAGGGTGAGGGAGCCCTGGGACAGGCTGCCCAGGGGGGTTGTTCAGTCTCCTTATCTGGAGACATTCCAGACCCGTCTGGATCCCGATCTGAGCAACCTGCTCTAGGGAACCTGCTTTGGCAGGGGGTTGGACTCCATGGGCTCTGGAGGTTCCTTCCAACCCCTACAACTCTGTGATTCTTTTACTTTTTTAAACATTTTAAAAACCATCCCCTTCAAGAAACACATTTTCCAAAGCTTTTATTCTCAAAACACTCAGAGCATAGTGTTTCCTATGTGGAATCAGGTGTCTAAACAAAAGCTAGGTCAATGCATACCTCCAAAGAACTCCAAAGTATCCTCAGACCCTAATTTCCAGCTTCACAATTGACTTAAGCACTTAGAAGTTCAAGTCTCATTAAATACCAGTAGTGCTTAAGCACTTATTCTTTTTTTTTTTTTTTTTAATATAAGCGATCTTGAAAAAAATTTTTAATACCAACCACATCAAAGCTGGCTGTCCTAACTCTGGGATGATTGAGTTTCCATAATACAATTATGTTTGTAATGGAGCTGGATTGAAAGCTAGGTTCAGCTTTCAAACAGTCTCCCCAAAATAGTTGCAGATGATGTGCATTTTCGCTTTCTGATCCTCAGGTAACACAAGTATGAACAATATTAGGGAGATACATACTGGAAAGGGAAGGGAATGCTCTAACTAGAAATAACCATCTTTTCCACAGATGAATGGGCATCCACAACAATTTAATCTAGCAAGATGTCTAGGTTACATGCCCATTTGAAAAATGGCAACAGCACTTATCTGGCAAGTTTATTCCTTGATTCTTCATTCAGTGACTATTCCAGTTCTTTTGCTTTTTTTTTTTCACTAACATTATGGCAGGTCTTTCTCCAGTTTCAGTCTCCCAGAAGTTCTCACTCACGCCACAGCTTCAATTAATACCCAATTTGAGTCTTAACACAAGGAATACATTCATGGACTGTGCTTTGGATCTGGCTTTTAGATCTTTTTTTTCTTTTTTTGATAACAAGTTTTGTAATGCTCTGACGATGAGGAACAGAATCCAGTAACTAGTTTCTATATGAACAGATATCTAAAAGCACATCAGGAACAACAGACATATTTAACAGGCACTAAATAATGTCAGTTTGAGAAACAACTTGCACTTTACGTAAGAGCATGACAAACCCTCCTGTTTTCAGATATGTAATCAGCCCAGTGGATCTGGCTTGTGATCTACACTGCCTACTTAAGCTGGACTTAAAATACAACACAGAAAACTATGTCAAGTCTGCTCAATTGGGAACATATGCATTCCAAAAGTTTTAGCACTGTCATTCACCAGCATTACCATGGATAGGAGGAAACTAAATGTTAAATACACCATTAATGGGAAAATTATTTCAAATCAATGAAGCATGACAAGATGCTGCTATGGTTCTTCCTAATGTACACTGAGGAGAGAGTAAGGTAGTACACAGCAAAGGCTCAAATGCAGGACATAAACCAGATGAAACCAGAGGCAACATAAGTCTTAAGAACATCTCAAAACACTGAATGAAGTTAGCACAGCTTAACACTTTGGATTCATTACTGACTTCACACCAACTTTTTCTTTTCTTGAAAGCAGGTAAAGATGACATAGTGTTAAATTCTACTAACTTTACAGAATGTACATATTTCTTTTAAAGCTATGCTTGCCAAATCTGCTCCCATACCAAACCCAACAGCTAAGCTTGTTGGCTTTTTTTTCCTCTTGTAAGCAAAGCAGTAAAGTAATATTGTAAAACATACACTGGATATTTCATGTGTAACAAAATGATGGTCTAAAGCCTAATGAATGCCTGCTGCTCACCGACAGGAAAGTTATGGAACACAATAAAAACACTTTTACCAATTCATTAAGTGGGCAAAACTCCCTTTTACAACCTGGGCTAACAATCTGCTGTTACCATACTCTTCAGGCATCCAGAGAAAACGTGAACTGGTCCACAAAGGTCAAGGCAGACTCAGAGGTGCATTAAGAACCAAGCTCCTAGAGCTTTACTAACTGCAAGTACATGCTACGGTTTTATTAAGTTCAGTCTGACAAAGCTTTCGGTCCTGTACACGTTATTGGTCAGACTATCAGCATCCACCGACTTCAGAGCAGCAATCCTGACAGAACATCTTTACCTATAACACTCATTCTCCCTTGACAACACCAAGAATGATTCCTCTATTACCTGCAATGATTTATTGAAAAGGCTTTACAACGTCCCGTGCTCCACAATCTAGGCTGAAGGAAGACGGTCAATGGAGGCGATTACATCTTAAAACGATGGATCACCCATTACTGACAGCTTTTGTATTTCTCACTCACAGGAAAAGAAAAAAAAAAAAGGAAGAAAAAGCCCTTGTCTACATATGTATACATAATACATTTGAAATATGTAAGGGGAAATATAAAGACAGAGGGTTTAAACCCTCAGTTTATCAGCTCTACAGGCCCAATTTTGCAATCAACTAAACCTACAGTACATTTTCATCAAGTGCTGCAAATCAGCAAAATATTAAATGAATCTTGAAAAAATGATTATGAATCCACAGTTCTGTTTGACTGTATAATTCTATTTAAGATTAAAATTACTATCATAAAAAGGCCACTTTCTGAATGTAATTCCACAAAAACATCATCACAAAAGCTTTTACTGCTATTTATGTCAGAATGTATTTTAAACAGTTCTAATCATTTACCTTTGTGGACACTTAATTAAAATTACAAAACCAATTTTAATCTGTAGTCCAATTAATATGCAAATATATGCAAATGTGGTAAATCAAGGTGGTGATTAAGTTAAGGACACTCTATTTCATGTCTGCTTTAAGTGTGAAAACAAACAATCTTTTTTGTAATTGTACTGATGGATTGTGATGTTTATAGGGTTAGTATGGGGTACAAATGTTTATGCATCAACATTATGCCAAAACAAAGATTTTATACTCTGGAGTGATTTAGCATCCAGCATACATTCAGATGTAACAAAGTCATTTTGCAGTCATCTTGTGAATTAGAATAAGGTCAAAGCAAAGTTAAATTTCTATGTCATCCATTTGTATGGCTATTTAAAATTCAACAATCACTTTCTGATGTGTTAGGTAAGAGCCAAGAAGTCTCAAGAATGGCATATTATCACCCTTTATCATTTAGTGTTCATAATACACTGGTTTATCTTTGATACTATTACAGAAATAGTTCCCCCATTAAGGTGCAAAGATATTCATCCTTTTTAACACTTTCTCCTCCACAAGTTCCAATTTTCAAGTCTGTAACCAAAGGTTCATATAGCAGCAGGGGTTTCTCTCCAGATATGCTTTACATTCTGCAAGTATTGCTAAAATATCCATTTTTGCACTCACTTTCTCCCCTTCCTGACCCCCTGTTACTGACTTATGGAGGTTGATGCTTCTTCCCATTAGCCTGAAGTAAAACCTATCTGTTGCTCTTCGTAGAATCTGAATTCCTCCACTCAGGGCTCGCTACACTCTTACACTGAAGCAACTGGTTTTCTCTGGCAAGACAATAGTTGTATTGGAATATGGTTGATGTAAATTTACAGCTTAGTAGGGATGTACTTGTGAGTTCAGAAAAGTGCATCTCTTTCCCTGTGATTCATATTCTCAGGAGTCATCAAATCAGTCTGCAAACCCGCTCTGCGCAAAAGGGCTCCGTTCACCTTGTCTCATACCCTGACACTTGAGTATAAAACCCCAATGGAAGACCCTTCCCTGCAGCTTGATTCAAAATTCATTAGATGCCCATCAATCTTCACAAACTTACATGTCAGAAAACATTACATAACAGTTTGTTCAGTGCTTTTTAACAAATGTGATTAATTTCTTTTTTTTTTTTAAAGATTGTGCCCAGAATGGTTCGTGTGGTTTAGATGACATATTATTAGAGTTTTTTTTACTTTATGCTTCTATGTTATACTGTCATCACAAGACATGAAAACAGAAATTCAGTTATACACAGAGAAGAGGCTTTAAGAAAAAAGAAAAGGTCTGGTTTGACTGTAGGAGTCTTCTAAAGAACACAAAATATTCAGAAATGGAAAGCATCTGAGCATTTTTAACAGAGAAAGCAGGCACAAGGTATTTCTGCTACAACAGACCTTACAGGCTTGTTTAGGATGTGAATCTCAGAACACACACAGTTGTACCTATCCTCAGGTTTCTGCAAAAAGCAGGACTGAGACATTTATGTGCCTCTTGGCTTAACACAGACTAACAAGGCACCATAAAATTCCCTTGTCAGAGGCCCTACAAAGATCTTTTTGCATGTCATTGCTGTCTAAAAAAACAAGCCCCAGACCCTCCTGCCCTGAACTGGACTCTCAAGAAACAGCTGTTTTCTCCACAAAGGGCAAAGTTGTGTGTTAGGAGCTAGAAGTAGCCAAACTCTTGAGACAGAGTGTTCCACCTCCAAAAACTCTCCATCATGAATGACCTGTGTCTGTTCCCCACCATTTCTTTTTCTGTGTTTTTGGAAGTGGAAAGCACATTGATTTCCAATGAGCAGAGCAGCAGAAAGAAGAAGATGGGACAGCAGACCTTGCCAGTGTTGCAGCTGGATGTGGCTCCAATAGAGGAGACCAGAGAGGTTGTTGAAGCCCCATCCCTGGAAGTGTTCAAAGCCAGGTTAGATTGGGCTTTGAGCAACCTGATCTAGTGAAGGTGTCCCTGCCCATGGTGAGGGTGTTGGAACTAGATGATCTTGATTCAAGGTCCCTTCCATTCTGTAAATGTGAAAAAGTTGCAAAGTGTGGATGGGTTTTGACTTTTCCATCTCAAGGAAGGTGTTGCACCCAGCACAACCATCAGCTTCTGCACACTCTAAGCATACATCCATAACTGCAACTACAGCCTCACACTCCAGAAGGGATAAACATGGGAACCATGGAGCAAATTCTGAGTCAAAGGGCAAAATGCCCGATGACCTGCTGTGGTGGCCACCTCATCACACAGCTGCATGGCTTTCTGGCTTGGAAAGAGCTAGTTTTTAAACCAACTGCATATTGCTTCTCCTGCCTGGACAAAAATCAGAGTCCTGACTGCAGCAGCATCAATCCAGTCAGGTTCTCAACCTCTCCTGACAGCAGAGAAACAGCACTGACCTCTGTAAATGCTTTCCTGGTGTCTAAATATTGTGGATTCACACTCCTGGCTGGTTCTTGTGGTGATCTTTGCCATGTATTTAAGTACAGCAAAATAGCTTGGCACAGACACCAAGATGCACACTCAGCTGAACTTACACAGAGGTTACCCTTCATGCTCCTGGAGATACCTACATCAACTCTCAGAATGTGAAATCAAACATGCAGGCATCCAACATGCCAGCAGACTCCACCGAGCTGCTGATGCTTCAGCTGCAGCTTTATTTGTTCAGTGGGAGGTAAAAGGTGATTCTCTGTATTATGTCATCATCACAGGATAAATTTGTTGTAACCCAACTGCACTAATACAACAGCACTGCCAACACATAGCAAAACTTAATCCCTCCAAAGACACATGAGCTGCTGCTTCTAAGTTTCAACCCTGTACCACTGAAAAACATCTTATACCGTGTCTTCAACAATACATTTCCCTTCAGCTGCTGTTCTCCTCCTTTCCACTATTTGTATTTTTACAAACAGACCACTGACTTAAAATGAAACTGTAAGTGAGCCATTATTCTTGATCATTCTCTGAGTATTTAACCACTGAAATTTTCTATCAACAGTATTGATATGATATGTTCTTGTGATGATGCAGATTACAGTTTATACAACTATTCAAAAACTCAAACACCATTTTACTGCAAGGACAGAGTGGCATTCTCCCTCCAAATGCAGTTCCAGAGCTAAATCCCACATCAGCATATAAAAAAATAAAAAGAAATACATCAGTATTTGATTGATGAACAGGATTTGGATTGCTAGAAAGAAAATCCTAAATATCTAAGACCACCAGCTCCACGGCTTAGATTTTAAACTCTAATATGTAAGTGGTCAAAGTTTGCTTTTAAAAGTTAAAGGCACATGGAAAATTAAAAATCAACCAAGGGATTTTTTTCTTTTCCCCTTTTCTATAATGTAGGTCTCATTTACCCCTAAGAGACTGCCCAGTGACTGGAGACCTGGAGTGAAATGACCACACCATCCTGGGAAAAAGTGTGAAAACTGAACACTGGGTGCAAACCTGCTCTTTGGGTGGAACACCCAAAGAGCAGGTTTGTTCTTGTTCTGGGACTAAATGAGAATGATGAAGGGAGTGGAACATCTTCCTTCTGAGGACAGGCTGAGGGAGCTGGGTCTCCTCAGCTTGGAGAAGAGGAGATTGAGGAGTGACCTCATTAATGTCTATAAATATGTACAGGGTGAGTGTCAGGAGGATGGATCCAGGCCCTTCTCAGTTATGGGCAGTGATAGGACAAGGGGAAATGGTTCCAAACTGTAACATAGAAAGCTACATCTTAATATAAGGAGGAACTTTTTCCCTGTGAGGGTGACAGAGCACTGGAACAGGCTGCCCAGAGAGGTTGTGGAGTCTCCTTCTCTGGAGACATTCAAGACCAATCTGGACATGATCCTATGTGATCTACTCTAGGTGATCCTGCTCAGGCAGTGGGGTTGGACTGGATGATCTTTAAAGGTCTCTTCCAGCTCCTAATATTCTGTGAAATCTGTGAAAGATTTTCCCCTTTGTATTAATAACCCTCTATAATACAGTGTAAGAGATGAAAACGAGTGTGCTGTAACACATGCTGCTCTTCCATGAGTTTGTTTGGGTGGGAACAGCCTAAAGATTTTACAATTTTTAAGACTGAAAAGAAGAGAGAAAAATATTAACAACAAAGAAATATTACAAACCCAAAACCTCTGTTTTTTTTCTAAGTTTTGTTTATGCAACACCTTGCCACAAAAATCACAGCCCCTGTGGAAATCAAAGCAGTATTTTTTTTTTTCTAGTGGCTCTTTTTCAATCCTTCTTTCATGTTTGAGATACAATCCCCCTCTCAGTTTTGACTGAGTGCCTTGTAAGACGACTCTCATTTACCTATTATTTAATCCTGACTTAAATTACCAGGTTTCTTAAGTTTCTGACCTCCTGTATTTTATCATGTATTTAAAACACTTTGGCTCTTATGAACCATTTAATTAGAGAGATAATAACTGCACATTTGTCCTACTTGCCATTTAACAAAGTTAACTTTCAACATTACTTCTGAAACTACCTTGCATGCCTGCCATTCACCAGATTTTCTTTCAAATTACTGATGGTGGGAAGAACGTCCTTGGTTACTTCTATGATACTGATGATCATCAGCACATGGTGCTGCAAGAATTGAGAAATAAATTTGCAGATTTTAAGTCTATAGATACTGTTCAATCAAGTCTGTATGGGTGGAGGATAAATTGCTATAACTGACTTCCATGGAACTGTAGGCCTTTACGTCAGCTACAGATGTGGTCTACAAACCATCAGGCATGGCTGAGCAAACCAACCACTTAGAAACACTGATCTCTACACCTTCTGCCTCAGACTACATTGCAGGGAACAGATTATAGTCATAAGGAAAGTTCTCTGAGCTGCATTAAAAAAAAAATGAACAGAAAAATCTCTGTACTCTGCTCAATTATTTTTATTAACCTTTATTTTTGCTACAAGGTCTATCTCATACTTGCAACTCAACTAAGGTACCTCACAAAGTAGGCATCTACTCACATGTTTGGCTTTGTCAATAAAATGTGGAGTCTGTATGAGAATCAAATGCTCATTTTTTGAGTACTGAAGAATCTGTGCAACTGTTGAAACACTTTGATACGATTAATGTACTTATCACAGTTTTGTTGGAAAGTGTATTTAAGTCTGCATTAAAATTGTCACCTTTTTTGGCTGTATTTTAAAATAAGTTAAATAAAACCTTGTTGGACATAGCAGTGCCCATATAACATGACCTGGAATACTGTGTCCAGCTCTGGAGTCCTCAGCACAAGAAGGACATGGATCTGTTGGAACATGTTCAGAGGAGGCCACAAAAACTATCAAAGGGCTGTAGGACCTCTCCTACAAAGCCAGGCTGACAGTGTTGGAGTTATTCAGCCTGGAGAAGAGAATGTTCTGGGAGAGCACCTGAAAGGTGCCCACAAGAAAGCTGGGGAAGAACTGTTCCCAAGGACATACAGCAATAGCACAAGGGGTGATGATGATTTTCTCCCCACTAGAAAAGGGGAGATTTAGGTTGCATATTAGGAAAAAGTTCTTTGATACAAGATCACTGGCACAGGTTGTCCAGGGAGGTGGTGGAAACCCCACCCCTGGAGACATTCAAGGTCAGGCTTGATGGGGCTCTGAGCAACCTGATCTAGTGAAGATGTCCCTGCTCACAGCATGGGGGTTGGACTGGATGGGCTTCAAAGGTCCCTTCCAACCTAACACATTCTATGACTCTATAATTTATTTGAAGAGTAAATACAACTGTGACTTGAAACAAAAGCATTGATCATTAATGGATGGGAACAGTGATCAGAGGATCATGTAATTAAAAGGCAGGCATTATGGATTATCTTGCTGGCTTTAAATGAGAAAATGCAATTCTGACTTACTCCATGACCGTCCCTGGTTTGAGGCTGTGCCCTTTGATCTAGCAGCAGGTGTGATCCACAAGAGGACCCAAATGTGTGCTGGCTGAAGACCACCACCTTTCTGAGACTGACTTAGCAAGACCCTGGTGTAAGAGCATCAACATGGGTTGAAAAATGTGGGGGGGTCCCCAGCTGGGTTTTAATAAAGCGTATGGCACGGAAAGCAGAAACAACCACGCACGTTCTGCCTCATGAACTGGTACAACAGAGGGGCTGTAAGGGGAATTACAGGGTTATTCTTGTTACAAGCTTTTTTGATAAACCTGCCTAAATAATTGACTTTGGAACTGACTCAGCATGGCTCAGTTCTTTCAAATTACCTCAAAAGCCTACCCATCTGAGATTACTCTGGACCTTCTCCCACAATGGAACCTTAATGAAGGGGAAAAGGACACAATAAACTATAAAAGTGCCTCAGAAATTCAATCTCTGGTTTAGACTGCTCCAGCAATAGGTCCTGCTTGAAATGCTGACATCTTAAGAGTAAATAAAACATCTGAGCACTCTGGGTTCCTACAAGCTCAAATGTGTGTGTGCATGTATGTGTGCATGGGAACACGTGTGTAGAGGACTTCTGTTCAGCCTTTCACAGCAAATCAGCTGCTGACAAACACTTTTAATCTATTTGGAAATGTGGTTTCATAGGTCAGTCTTTTGAGGCTTGAGAACTTTGCTCATCATGTCTCCGGGGCGTTACACATTAATCTCTGAAAACCTGCATGCTAGATTAGCTCTGAGGATGTTACTGAAGATAAAATGTACTGAGGATCTTCATGTTTGATGAAGACCAGCACCTCCCAGTCACATACTGGTGGTGAGCCCATCACCAAGGGGCCAGGAACAGCTGTGGTGGAAATGTTAAGCTGCCAGAGTATCTCAAAGGTAGAACAATCCACAAGCACATCTTTTCACGGTGATGTTAAATGCCCTCTTGGTTTCCTACATCCCAAATCTATATTGTTGTCTCTTGTATATCTGTACCATGTTATAATAATAAAATCATAGCATGATTCAGGCTGGAAGGGACCTTAAAGATAATCTAGTTCCACCCCCCCTGCCATGGGCACAATACACAATACCAGCATGTTGCTTACTTGGAGGACCTGTTCCCACCAACATCCACAGTTCCAGACTTCAATCTCGCTCAATTCCTCATTCAACCCCTCAGGTTACCCTCTGCTATTGATGTTTCTCCCCATTCTCAGCCAGAACAACTCTGTATGACCTGCAGCACCTCCACATCCTTGGCACTGCCCTGTTGTAAGGCTGGTGACTACAGTCATTGGCTACATCATCATCTCTGGCAGAGGAACAGAGAACCAATGGGTAGGTAGATGCAAGAGAAATCACAGAATCAGAGAATTCTAGGGGTTGGAAGGGACCTCCAGAGCCCATCGAGTCCAACCTCTGCCAAAGCAGGTTCCCTAGAGCAGGTCACACAGGTCGGCATCTAGAAGGGTCTGGAATGTCTCCAGAGAAGACTCCACAGTCCCCCTGGGCAGCCTGTTCCAGGGCTCTGTTGCAGGGTGTCAAGAGTGTTTTGATGCTTTCTTCAATTTATGCTATAAAATGCACAGAATTACACAGACTAGGGATATTCAAACCAAAAGAACTTCTCCCTACTGATAAGCTCTGATAAATAATGTAACTTGAGCATAAAGGTCTTTTTCTTGCATGCTGACAAGTTCTACCAGCTTTGTCATAAATGGTCCCCAAAGAAAAGCAGCAGCTTTGTTTTGTAGGTAGATGCTTCTCTGATTAGTATCCTAAGAGCCACAGAATTTAATAGTAGACCACATCATCAAAGATGGGGTATATGAACCCTGCCTTCCAACCAGTGCAATACTCCACCCAGGCTGAAGGTTCCAGAAATTTAATAGCAGATTTACCCACTGTTTTATACCTTAAAACAGAATCAAATATTCTCACCAAAATCTTGTTCTTCATCCCATTTCTATTGTCTCATTCCCCAGAAATATTTTGAGAAATATGGGAACATTTTACCAAGATGAATAAATGCAACTGACTACAAAAAGGTCTTTTTTTTAATGAGATCTACAAGACACTAACCTCATTCTTTTGGTCCAGAGGAGGTAAAAAAAATTGGTCAACATCAAGAAAAATTATCTTCACATTGATGGGAAGGCAGATGTGGATGACTGAAAATTTGAAAATTATTGGGTTTTTCTTTTCCTGTATTAAAAACTAAACCTCACTACAGCAAAGTTTCTACATGTCAGGCCTCAGAATAATAAACCTCAATGGTGATGAGAAGGCAGGCAAAGAAGACTGAAGGTACAGCTGCTTACTGCATACAGAATGAGTGGTGAGAACCACACTGATTTATTATGCACATAGCTGGGACCCTGAGAGATCATGTAGGTATTACATCATTGGGGGATGAGAGACTCAACATGGCCGACAATGTGCTCTGGCGGCCCAGCAGCCAACCGCATCCTGGGCTGCATCCAGAGGAGCGTGGCCAGCAGGGTGAGGGAGGGGATTCTCCCCCTCTACTCTGCCCTCTGAGACCTCACCTGCAGTACTGGGTCCAGTTCTGGAACCCCCAACATAAGAAGGACATGGACCAGTTGGAGAGGGTCCAGAGGAGGCCACAAAGATGATAAAGGGGTTGGAGCACCTTTCCTATGAGGACAGGCTGAGAGAGTTGGGGCTGTTGAGCCTGGAGGAGGCTCCGGGGAGACCTTCTAGCGGTCTGCCAGTACCTCAAGGAGGCCTACAAGAAATATGGGGAGAGGCTGTTCAGTAGGGCCTGTTGTGACAGGACAAGGGGTGATGGTTTCAAAATAGAGGGAGGGAGATTTAGATTGGAGATTAGGAAAAAGTTCTTTACTGTAAGAGTGGTGGAGCACTGGAACAGGTTGCCCAGGGAGGTGGTGGATGCCCCTGGATCCCTGGAGACGTTCAAGGCCAGGTTGGATGAGGCCCTGAGCAACCTGACCTAGTTGGGGGTGTCCCTGCTTCTTGCAGGGGGGTTGGACTGGATGACCTCTGGGAGTCGCTTCCAACCCTAATCATTCTATGACTCTATGATTCTATGATTGCCTCCAGCGTGACTCATGAACAGGTTCAATTCTGTTGTTGAAGCTGTTTATCTTTTGCACCCCTTTACAATCAGGTGAATGATGTAATGGCAAGAGTAAAAAATTGTAAGTGCAGTTTCTAGTCCAGGACAACTCTTGACGAGCACATTTAAACTTAACGTGAACCTGGATGTGATTTTGAAGTCAGGGATGAGAAGACAATAGAAAAGGTTGTTATGGGAAGCCCTGGTGCACAGGAACAGTGTTGCTCAGAAAGGATACAACCCCACCTTCCCACTTAAGTACCATATACAAAAGAAACATCAAAATTTACACGGGAAGAGTGATGACAGCAGCCACTTCACACAGAATTCCCTGTGTGTACGATACAAACCCCATGCGTGCTAAGCACCAAAACAGAGATGAGTTCAGCAGGACTGAATGCTTCTTTCACACTGTCCACAGCAATCAAAGAATTATTAATTATTCTGAGCATCATACCATTCACAGTTAGGATGCTTATTGCGGTTTTCTGCCAGCAGGAAGCTCCTGGAGAGGGAGGGTTTAAATCTGATTTACCAGCAGAGTCCCTGAGCACTACCAGGTTTTGTTTATTCACTCTGTGCCTTTCCAGAAGCTGATGCTCAAAGGGGAAAGATGAAAATGAAGGGAGAGTGCTATGCTGGATGGCAGCTTTGTGCACCTAGGCTTGTTTCCCAATCCTCAGCAGCTGCACACAGAAAGTCAACTTGAAGTTTAACTGTCGGGGTGGTCACGGCATCGACACCATCACTGGGGTTACAGATACCTACAGACTGCCAGCCTGAGAAATAACATCATTTCTGGTGAGAAATAACATCATTTCTGGTGAGAAATAACATCATTTCTGGTAGGACTTCAGGCACCAAGTAAACCTGACTTTAACCAACACACCGGTAACACCTTCAGTGCAGCAAAATCACATATGTGAGCCTGCAGTAAGGTCCGCTTGCAGACACTCCTGTATCTCCTTATATCCCAGTATCATATCCATTCTAAATGAAATCCAAACATGCCTTCTCTGCAGCTTTGCTTACTCTTTAGTTTCCCACTGTCACAGCTCTTGAGTGACATGCTGACAGAGCTACGGGTGACTTCAGCAGGGCCAGGACAGGATCCCCTACGCACCCATGTGCAGTGCACGGGTACCATGGGATACAGGGAAACCCTGACATCCCAGCCAGTACTCACATCTGTATTACACCTTCAGAAATAAGGAAAGCTCATCTCTTCAGATGCATAAAAAAAAAATGCAGAGTGATATTTACAGGTCTGCACTAACTCTTGCTAAGAAAATAACTAATTGTTACCAATAACTTATTTCACCACGCAGCAGCAGCGCTTCTACTCCTTATAATAAATTTTATTCACCTTCAGTAATTCACACCAGTCAGAAGATTGGGATTGAAAAATAATATTTAAACAACCTTGAGGGTAACAACTAAAAGGTGCCCCCAAGAGATGTACTTAGATGCCTGCTAAACGTATTTACCTAAGTGAAGGTTTATTCGGCAATTGGGTGTTTTAAAGCTATTGTCTCAATTAGGCCAAAAAGAAGGATACTGCTTATGCCTGCGAGTCTCTGCCTGCATTCATTTATTGTTCAGTTCACAGTCTCTGAATACAACACAATCCTCCAACGGAGTCAGCTTTCATAATTCAGCAGTACAAAGTCTGCAAACACATGTAACCTAGATCCATATTTCACAGTGACAGCATATGATAGCAGAATGTGAAGTATTAATGCTAGTGTCACTACAGTCCTACACTCTACTGCACTTTAAGAGAAAGCAGCTGCTGAGATGAAATGTGTGCCAACTGTCTGAAGACAGAAACATAAGAAACATTCCTTCTGTTACAAAGGGAGAGACACACACAAACAGACTTTCTTTTAGACTCAACAAGCACAAAGTTTCTTACTTTCGCCTTTTACATTTCTATTTCAAACGCGCTCGCGCGCTGCGTGCCGGGGGAAGGCATGTCTGGATGGATGCCACGTCCACGTCCACCCAGGAGCTCTGGGAGCAGAGGAGGGTTGGGTGAAGCGGATGCATTTGTATAGGGAACTGCCAGAATGGTGACATCAACCCAGCACGGTTGTACAGACAGAAAAACCCGGTTCCCTATGGAACATACAAGGCATCACCACCCAGCACGCTGGTGGGAGCGGCTTTAGGACTCTCCAGGAATACTACTGCAGTGAAACAACCTCCTGACCAACAAACACCTTCATCCTAACCCAACCATGTGGTCCACGTGGTGTGTACCTGCTGCCAAGAGTGCTCTTCTTCAGACTAAAGGACCTGCTACCGAATCATAAACGGGATTAACAAGACACTCTTTTCCATCTAGGGTCTATAAACAGGTCAGTGGAGACCCTGCCCCTCTTGAGTTGGGTCTGGTCCTCAAACAACCATCCCAAATGATGTGCTGCACAGAGTATCACCCCTTTTTTAAGCACAGCGCTACAGTAAGAGCGTGACATAATCCAAAACGCTCGGTCGTAATTCACTTAAAAACTAGTGCAACCTCATTGACCTCCTTATCAAACAATTTATTGTGCATTTACAGACTGGACAATGAAATAGAGGAGGTAAGGTATTAATGGTGACACTATTTGGCAAGCTCATAGCGCAGTTCATTCAAAAGGCAATTTTAAAATTGAATGAAGAGGTTTGACTAGGCAATAAAAACAGCCACAATGCCAGTGAACAGTACTTAGGAGGAAAGCCTCTAATTATCCTATTTATAAATCAACAGCAATTTTACTGATGACTTCTTCTCAAACTTGATTAAAATAACTTCAAAAAATTAAAAAATAATCAGATCATATTTATTTTATTAAATTACGATTTTAAAAGTATTATTGATTCCCTTCATAAATGAAAATGATAAAAACTTGAGGACAAGAACGAGACAACATTTTTTAAGAGAAACATTTGTACAACACTCTGCAACATAATTATAGTGCTGCCCTTGGGGAAGGGGATTTTATTTTATAATGAGAATGTTTACACTGTTATGGGGTTCAATCTATCTGGGAGGGAAGGTTAAACTTCTTTCCATTAAAGACAGCCTTATAATGAAAAGCTCTGAAAGGAGAATGGAGTCTAATATAGTAGATGTAATGGCCTATTAAATGATTCACACACACAAAATGAATCAAATTCATTGTATCTTACTGCTCTTTTATGACAAAATTGTTGAAAAAATAAAACTATTGTCAAGATAATTGCATATTACATATACTGTATTACTGTAACTACTATTCTTATTGGGTGACCTGGAGTCTACATTTTAGGTACATTAATAGGACATTACATTTTAAATACTTTATAGTATTGGAATGTTGCACAAAAATCCCCCTTTCACTCTGAAGGCAAAAATCAATTTAGACTTAAAGTCATGCTGCAATTCTGCATCATTCTTTTTCAATTAAGTTTTTGCATACATTCTTTATGATGTCATTTCTACATTCCTGCAACAGATGTTTGTTTATATCCCAATTTACTAAAATGCTGCCGTACCAGTTCCTGCTATTTTGAACGTAACCTCTGCAACTAGCTTGTGTTTCCAAAACACAGCTCAATAAATGTTTTCTTAAACTTGTCCCCTCAGTCTACTGCTAAAAATCACCATCCCTCATCATTACACAGTAATGGACGTTGTTCTGAAAGGAGCTTGAATGCATTAAGAAATTAAATAGAAGTCACAGTACATCTCTGAATAGTTTTACATGTACTTAAAATTATCAGCAGATAAAAACTAGAAATTTTTTAGAAAGTTTTGCATGAAGGATTGAAAATTGAGTTCCCTCCATTAAGACCTGATTTCACAGGAGATCTATAATGCAATAATTTGGCCTACTAATATCGAGCCTGTGATAATAATTACTGTTGATTAAGGCACTGTTCTTACCAATATACCTGCAGACTGAGAAAGTAGTTAGTCATCTACAAAACTGTCCACACCTACTCAAGAATAGTTATATTAAACACCAGAAATCTTGTGTTATCATCTTTTGGGGATGTTAATGCTTTTCATTATTTTCATTTCACATTATTCTGGAAATGCCACAGAATGTATCCAATGCTATCACAATGCACGTGAAAGTACAAGTCACATAAGAATGAGAATATTTGGGGTACTTTTATGAAATAAATCAAGAGTAGCCAGAGGGATTGGTTTTCCAGGTTAATGATCAAAACCTAGGACACCACAAACGGTTCAAACTTTAGATTTCAAAAGGTACTAAGGTAAGCTTCTAGAATCCTTTGTGAGTACACCAAGAACTTCAAAATACTTTGCAATCTCAATCTTCAACTGAGTTGTATACAAAATAAGCCAGAATTTCTAAAGTCTCCTGGTGGCATTTAAACTTCTCAAGGAATACAACTTTGCAGACTTAGTTCCTTATATTTTAATGAATAAAACCAGTGGCTAAAGGACTTTGGCATTTGAAGGCTCCCACACTTATTCTGAACTTAAAGAGATTTTTTTGTTTTCAGTATTAAAAATATTCCAACTTATTTATTATTTATTGAGGAGGAGGGGAGATTAGTGCAAGCACCAAAGTATGGGTGGTGCATGAGGAGGCAACCAAACACTGCTGCTTCCATCCAGCTTCTTTGGAGAACCTGCTGGATTCAGGTGAAGAGCCCAATCTTTCCCCTCTAAAGCTGGCTAACATTTGAAACACATTCACCTCTAAGTATTATGCATTTATTTATTATGTATTATTTATGGATTCTTTATGCAATTGAAAACCAACCTAAAATTTTACACCCTATTTCACAAAAATAAGACTATTTCTAAAAGCTTTTAGCACTGAATATTGAGGCAAGAAAAATCAACTCAAGCATATTTTAATTAAACAACACAAAGAAGGGATTTCCACTTTTACCTCTCTCTTATTAGAATTCAAAATATAGAATCCAAATTTTATAGTCCAAAGCAACATTAGTTTCACACCCTCTTTCAGGCAGTAAACTCCAGTTCCTAAGCACCAGTCAACTGCTATTACAGATGACCACAACAGGAAAAATAATCATTCACATCTCATTGAGGCATCCAGTACAATAAAGTAAGAAATTAGAAGAGAGTTACCTATTTTCAGAAGGAAAAAATGTGGTGGAATAAACAGCAATTCAGTTGTCTTGTTTATAAAGGTGAGGATAAAGTTTTACCTATAAACAAGCCTCTTTTTTATTAAGATAAATAAAATAACCACACACAAGCATGTGACACATAGGGAGATGGAGAAATTATCAGCAAGGAAGATAGTAAACATAAATGAAAAATGATAAGGGTTACTGTGGCCAAAATGAGGTTATTTTCCAGCAGCAGCAGAGACTAGAGTGCAAGTCTGGAAGGCAGCTCAAGAGTTGGAGAAGAGGCAATTGTGAAACTAGCCACTGGATAAATACACGCCCCATTTCCCAGCAAAGGAGACCTTCAGACACAGTTTCTACCAGCAAAGGTAGACAAGATAGATTTTCTTGAAAAGATGCTCTAACTAGTTTCACAATGCAAGACTATAGGCCTTGGTCAACATTATACTACTCCCAGTACAATAAAGCTATACATTTTCCAGCAGATGCTTTTAATTTCAGTCATGTATGTGGAATGAACATCCATTCAACAACCACCACCAGTGAAGGTTCATCAACTCAGCCATTTATTTTCTCCTTCCCTGGTGTCTGTTTCGCACACCTGCCTTCTCCTCTCTTTAGGAGGTGTGCCTTCTCCTAGGTGTGCCTAGTAGGAGCAGGCTGCCCATACATTTGCATCATTATTACTGCCCTGAACTCATACTGACACACCAAACTTGCTAAATGGTTGCCCACAGCTACCTACTATATAGGAGGACGAGCTGCACCTCCTCCCAAGTCACTGGGTTTGAGTATCTGTACTTAACAACTGCTCTGTGGACAGTTCGATTTTCTAGATGAAGAGGTGTGTTCGCCAGTTCCCCCATGGAAAGGTTTCAAGGTGAAAAGTAAGTAAGAGCTTGGACCTTTGAAGGCAATAATGTGCATAAATCAAATTTCTTATATCCAAACAAAACATCTTCATCATTGTGAGGCATCTTCTCAGTGAACGTGTGTTTTTGAAATTTCAAGTCAACAAACGCTTCCCAAACTCCATTTTTCTCAGGAAAAAAATCCATTTGTTTTCTTTATAGTAGGCCTTTTAAAAGGGAGTCATAACTGATGGATTACAACATGTTTCTACCTTTTCAATCTGAATTTCATAAGAATAAAATAAACCACAAATGAAAGTGCTTGTACCAGGCACGTTGAACCTTTCTTCTTCTATTAGCATATCAGTCTGCAATCATAACTAGATCAATAGCGAAGATATCTGCTTAAAAGAGCACCATGCTTTCTTTTGTCAGAAATTCATTACTTTTTATTAGGGTCATTGCTTGAAAACTTCAAAACACCATATGGACCTAATTGTGGTTTATTTTGGCAAAAAGGAAGACACTGTAGAACAATTGAGGCATTACATTCTACAATTCCATTACTTTCATCCCTCTCTGTTTTATTACTGTGTCATTAAAGGCAACTTGAGTGAGCGAAGAATTATAGTGTCATGTGTACGGGCTAGTAGATTAATAACAAAACACACTCAAGTTTAAAGGTATCTAACAGCTGTTTTCATTATTTTGTGTAAACACGCTTGAAGCATATCTATCTGATTAGTGGATAGAGTGCTCTTCTCTGTCACATGCCATGGGCACTGCGATGTGCAAGCAATCAAAGTGCTCAGAAAATGAGTTTACATTGCTCACCGCTGAAATCCACAAATGTCACAAAGTGACTGCGCATCAAAGCCTAGGCAAATCGTCTGCTGCAAACAAACAGGCCCCGATGTGCATTTCAGCTTTTGAAAACGTTCCTCTGCCAGCACAGTGACTGAGCAGGACTTATCGCCAGCCCAAATGAGGGGACGCTGGCGGAATAATAAGTCGCCAACGTATAGATGCGTTAGAAGCGACGGCGTCCAGGTCGTCGCGTATCTACAAGTTCAGGGCCCAGCACTTCTGAAAAGGGCTCAGATTCTTTTAGAAGCAAAGATAAATCATTTTGATGTCATAAATACTGGGCAACTTTATGGGTATCACATAAGGTTTCATTAGGAAAAAGAAAAGGTAACATTTTACCTGCAATTGCCTTTTTTGAAATATTTTTTTTAATTTCCTTTTGTGGCTAGGATACCAGGAATCCTAACAAATAAAACCTCCTTTTATATTGGCAACAAAAAGAAAGCAGTTTAGGCACCCAACAAGGGTCAAATCCTCTCTTTTCCATACATAGTCATACAATCATAGAATGATTAGGGTTAGAAGCGACTCCCAGAGGTCATCCAGTCCAACCCCCCTGCAAGAAGCAGGGACACCCCCAACTAGATCAGCTTGCTCAGGGCCTCATCCAACCTGGCCTTGAACTTCTCCGGGAATGGGGCATCCACCACCTCCCTGGGCAACCTGTTCCAGTGCTCCACCACTCTTACAGGAAAGAACTTTTTTCTAATATCCAATCTAAATCTCCCTCCCTCTATTTTGAAACCATCACCCCTTGTCCTGTCACAACAGGCCCTACTGAACAGCCTCTCCCCATATTTCTTGTAGGCCTCCTTGAGGTCCTGGCAGACCGCTAGAAGGTCTCCCCAGAGCCTCCTCTTCTCCAGGCTGAACAGCCCCAACTCTCTCAGCCTGTCCTCATAGGAAAGGTGCTCCAGCCCCTTTATCATCTTTTTATTATCAGTCACATCATTCAAGATCGGTAATTCAAAATCAGTAAGTGAACTCTGAAACCAAAAGACCTGCGATAAAGTTTGATGAAGGACAAATAAAATCTCAGTCACTGAAAGGAATTGCTGCATAAAACCCCCTTCTCTTTCTGCAATTCATTTGCTCCTAGTGTAGATCGAGGCAATTTTAGTCTTAAACTGCTCTTCACATGGATGAATGTGAGAGAGCCATACAGACTCAACAAATACAGAATTTATAAAAACTCATTGTGACTCCAATGAGCTCAACAGAAGAATTTTATCCAATGCTTCAGTGAGCAAAGTAAACTGAGGCAAAATCAAGAAGGATGCTCACAAAGCCACAATCCTCAAACACTTTGCCTGAAGATGGTTCTTGCTGAAGCACATCTCACCTAATGCTTCCCCTAAGCACTGCAGTTGTCAAGGTTTGGTACCACTTCGATGTGAGTTGTCTTCTGAGGGATGTTCAGCCTACCACAAAACAACCAAGTCCAAGACCAATGTCTTGGAGAAGAGGGAAGAGGACAGAGGAGAAAATGGACTGGCCATGACGTGGCTTTTTTCCAAAGCACTAAAATTTCAGATCATCCCAGTATAAAGATGGAAGCAGAATCACTTCCCTCATTTTTTTTTCCTTCACACCACAGTCATTAGGAATCTGGCTAACAAAAATGCCTCTTGATCCCAAATGTGAGAGTTTGAACATCTGAGCAAGACACACCTTGCATGACAGTGCCTGTTTATTAAATACCCAATCAATGACATGAGAGAAACAGGGTGTATAGCGTGAAGGACAGGTCTGCCCATGTCTTGGATAGACACTGGGAATACTTCATCTTCATGGACTAGTTCAGATCTCAAGACTATGGCCTCAATACTGAATTCAGGATGTGAAGATCTCATAGTCTCATTTCATCTTCATTCTGGGGATATCATCATAGCAAACATCTGCAACTGCCTGGCACTACTCCTATATTGTTTAACCAACAGATCTGTGGATTTATCAAACTCCTCTGAAATTTCAATGGTGCTTTAACAGTCATTTTGAAATTCTTAGAAAAAGAAAAAGCAAAACAAACAACACTCTACACAAGCTTTTTTTAAAAAAAAAAATCCACCCAGAGTCATTTAATAATGACCAATTTATACCTAGTGGATGTTGCAAGGATTATCCTGCAACTTAAATAATTCCTCCTCTTTCATGCATTTATCCTCTGACTGTATTTATAAAGATTAACATATATCCCCTTCTCAACCTTTATTTTGCTAGGACAAGTGAACCATACTCTTTTAATCTGCTCTCATAATACAGCTTCCCCTAATCATCCCAGCAGCAATCCTCTCTACCTGTTTCACCGTTCAAATTAATCTTTTTTGAGTATGTGTGACCAGAAAAACACACGATTTTTCAGTGCTCCACACAAACAGGCCAATCTGTATCTTTAAAAATTATCTTTTCTATTGTGTATGAGAAATAGAAGCTTTTTTTTTTAATTTTTCTTTGGCATAGTGCAGGTATACTCATGTTTGGTGCATCTCCAGCAGCAATTGTCTACCCATTTGTGTGTCATTTACATTCTATATTTACCTGTGCAGCCACATAGAGCGGTCCACGATTTAGCACCCAAAAGTGAAGGAGTTCTCAATTTAACACCTATGAGAACCATCAGCTGGAGGTGAAAAATGCTCAAGAGTGCTCAAAGGAGAACATAGCCATGAATAGCTTGGCATTTGGTGTTTCTTTGAGAGGCAAAGTTGTGGAAATTAAGACACCTAACCCCACTGAAGAGTATTCCAGCTGAGAGGTGTGTGGGGGGAACCACTTTAAAATCAAATCCATGCTCAAGAAATTAAATCAGAGTCTCTTCAACTGGTGCAGAACCAGCACTAAGATACCTGTGGTTTCTAGACAAGAAGAGCTGACAAGGGAGGACAAGTGGAAAGATGAAGGCTCTGGCATGACAGCAAGACACATCATCAATCCCACAGCTAGTTGGGCATCAAGGGAAGTAGAGACAACACGGTCTGCTGATGAGTCCCAAGATTATACAGGGGACAGGAATACATCAGGTAAGCCAAAGGTGGATAAAGTCCTTAGCTTTCTGCAAGCCTGCCCTGAGTATTACTTAGAGTCATCTTATAGGAAACCAGCAGAGTTTTATGAGGAATCCACTCTAAAATTAATCATGGGTTGGCCTATTCAATTTAATATTGGATTCATTCTTCCTGGCTATTGTTAGAGCCTGTAACATTGCTTGGAAAACAGAGTGAACACAGCAATATCTCGTTATGTGATACCCAAACCCCCTTTGCTGCAAATAGGTTTCTCAACACAAAATGCCCCTCCACTAAATCAGACAACACAATGCAAAGATCTCTTCTCACACATACCTGAGGAAAAGAAGCTGGGAAAGCATTAACTGGACTTGGATTTCCCATAGAATCCCTACTACTTGAAGCTCATAAGTCCAAAAACTCTGATGAATCCTCATTACTATTTAGACACACATCTTTTCAATAGAAAAGCAGCACAGTCTCCCACCTTAAAAGCACTTCTGGTATGTTTAGGTTGAGATTCTCATATTTTTAAAAGTATGCTATTTGAATTATTTAAAGGAAGACGAGAAGGATTATTTCATCTGGGAGTCACAACTGAGCAAGGGGAATGTCCAAAATGTTAAATATTAAATAGTCCTAGTTGAAATACTAAAGCAAAAAAAAAATCCTAAACAGATTAAAACACTCCCTGCACAACAAAGAAATTATCTGTGATTTGGCACAATTAAAAAACATTTAACTTCGTCACATTTGGTTATGGATAAATAAAACATCTGTACAAACTTGTTCTTATACATTACATAAAGGTCATCTCCAAAGGACTGGAGAGCTGTTTCAAGTCTCCAAACTTAAAATGGCAATTTTACCTATTCCAGCATGTAATTTTGTTCTCTAATTCTTTATTCTCTGAAATTCCTGTAGAACATCACAGTATCTTCTCCACTGATATTTCCTCTGACAACAGAGCCTCAGACTTTACCTCAAATCAGTTCTCTGCCATCCAGCTCACCACAGTGCTCAAAGTAGATCCAACCCACATAAAATTTTAGTTCCACGTTTAATAACAAATTGCAGAGCTATCTGTCATTCTTCCAGGCTTTTAAAAAGGTCCTGGGTTTTTTTGAGGGTTGGATTTTTGGTCTTTTTTTAATTTTTTCCCCCCAAAACGAGCACTGTGTTCAAGATGAAGCATAGCTTTTTCCACAGGTATTGCCATTCCCCTGTGACCAGTAACAGAGATTCCTGCACTCTCCTAAAAATGATTTCTGGAAACATCTCATAGTCTCAATGAGGAATCTTTAAAAATTCTGATTTTCCTTCCTAGTCTTTATCTTCCAGCAATTTTTAGCACATCACTTTTTCTTCCATTGCAGTACAATTGCAAATGCCCAGAATATTTAAGCAATAAGGTTCTGTCACTGCCTCATGTAGCAACTAAGAAATAACATGCCCGACGCGACCGCTTCCCTCCCTGTTACAATTCTGTAAGCATGAAATCACTTCAACAAAAAAACACAAAGCAAAACCAAAAATCCACCTCCACTTCTATGTAATATTCATGAATTTCATAATAAAAAAATATGGGATTGTTCAAACGTTGAAGGGCAGTATTTTGAAATGCAAAATTCAGCAGGGAGAGCCTTGTCTATAAAAACCATCTTTCACACATGTGAAGGATTTAGGTCTGTACCTTCATATGGATGGGGATGGAATTGGACAGTGCCACATCACTGGATACCCAGCATTTACTGTTGTGTGCCACCTCTTCCCACTCCTGTTCTCATTGTGCTCACACCAGGTGCCAAGCACCCTCAGCTCCCAACAGCAGCAGTGAAAATGAGGGTGTTTAGCACTTTGTAGGACCCTGCCATTAATCAATAGCCACTTTCTGCTTTGAATAGGGAAAAAAAAAACTCCAAACAATAAAAACCCAGAAAAAAAAAGAAAGAAGCTTTTAAAACTGCTATGGTTGTTTTAACTAATTAAATTTAAACCTCACAGATTTTTATTAGAGAAGTTTGATGCAAACTCTTCAAGCATTTCATGTCTGAATCATCGTGTACAGGGATGATATTTAAACTGTTCCTAGCCTTGAGGAAAACAGACTATTGTGAAAGGAAAAGAGAAAGAACAGACTGGGAACTGAGGTGGAAGGATGGACAAAGCCCGAAGCAGGGCTTGTGTTCATTACACTTGAAAAATGGTAACAAAATCATATCAAGGTGATTAAAAAGTTTTGCTGTTGTGGAAATAAAAATCTTATTTTCTATGTAGAAATAAAAAACTTATTATTGTTTTTATTCCAAGTACAGATGCATGACTGCATTACAGACAGACTAATCCCAGAAGAATTAAAACCACCATCCGTACCAGTTGCTGATGTAGGTGCCACCTCCACCTCCTCTCCCACAACACCCCCCAACTCCAACTGCCCACAACTTACTACAGCAAGGTAGCTTGCTCTCTTTAGGAGTTGCAGAGAAAATTACTATGCATGGAAATGCATAATAATCCAGTCCAGTCGTGACTCTACCACTGACTTCCCACATGAATATGCACGAATCAATTAAACCTCTGAATGCATCAATTTCCTTCTCGAGTAGTAATGATAATAATAATAATAGCTGCCCATTGTATAGGGCACTGCATATAATATTTTTAATGCCTGCTAATGAAATGTGCTATTAATTATGAGAATGGGGTTTGTTTTTGAAAGCCAAGTGCCGCCACGTCTCAACTTTGTATTCAAAGTGTCAGAACTTGAACATTTCTAAAACAAAAATGACTACGGGAAAGTGCTTACAAGTATTACAGCAAATCCTACTTAAAATTCAAATGGTATTTAAATCAGTAGGAGAACTCTTAGATCTCACCAGCTATGCAACAGAGAAATTTGCAGCTAAGGGGTTAATCAGATTAGATGGGAGTGGTTACAGGCTCCGTGCCACAGGTTTTGCCCTTTGTGGCTTCTCACATCCCAGACTTGGAAAATATGAGCTGTGATACTGAGAAAGGTAAGAAGCCAGCACAGCCCCATAGTGATAAATGAGTTTGCATCATCTGTCATTAGAACTTCCTGCCAACAGGGTCATTCCCTATTAAATTACCACTTGTCAATGTTTAAAATACTGATTGATAAATGACTGTGCCAAAACTGATAACACGACAGCTTTTATTTTCTAATATTCTTGGTTACCACATTCTGCTACTTCAAGATACAGATATAGTTGGAGGGGTTTTTTTTTTCAAGTACTTTAGTGAAAGACAATTTAATCTAATACTAAACTAGCAGGTACTGTATAATGATTGGTCCTGATATACATTACATACTGTTCTTCTTGCCAAAATAAACCTACTGGCGATTTAGTGATATGGGTAGATCCAAGTTTCACATTTCATCAAATGCTAGTAATCTGTTTTATCAATATAAACTGCATTTTAATGAAAAAATTCTTTTCTTCAGTACACTTCACTTTTAATGCCCCAGAGTATAATAATTCGTTCATGCTGTAGAACAAGAATGTTTTACAAGACCTTAACTCTCCAGAGAAATTTCTCTGTAAATACAAAATGCAAGTTTTATGGGAACGTGTTGTATGCAACATGAGCAGTACCCAACATAATAAAAAACTAGGTTGCACAGAGAATTCTGCTTAAGTATCCTTGTGAGCTATTGTGAGACTAAATGGTTATTATGATAGTGTTTAGTGGAATACCTATACCACAGATAAAAGAGAGCCAGTAAAACTATTTTTGTCCCTGAATAGATAAAAAGAAATTACTTTTTAGAAAGTTTTGCAAAATGAATGCATCCCAGCAGACTCTTCATCCTCCTCTATGAGGGCACAATCAGTCTCCTGCTGCTGCAAAGTTCTGGGGAACTTTAGGGGATAAATCAAGCATGTTCTGCCTCAAAGACCAGGCTGGGGCAAGAGCTGCTCCCTCTGGGATCCAGAGAGAGAATACAAACTCCTGAATCACCCCCCTGCAACATCCCCAGCGGCACATGATGCATGTGTGGAGGACATTCAAGCACCACCGAATACGGATGCTTGAGGCGCCCTTCACTGAACCTCCCAACTCCTCGCTGTAGGTGCAGCTATATGTGCACTTAGCACTTACCCCAGAGATGCACAAGGTAACTGACCCACTGCCAAAGGCTCCACCATTTTATAGCCCTTTTAAAATCTCTATTGCACTCTCCTCAGGAGTAGGTGCTGTGTCCCAGATCCTGAGAGCATCTCTTCTCATACGCTTCTTGTCTAACTCTTAGCCTGCCAACACCAACCCTCAAAACCTGCTTGCAGCACATGAGGAGGAAAGACATTCAGGGGAGCAATTTCCATCCCCCAGTTCTTCAGCAGCAAGCCCCAAGGTAGGAGAAGTCTATTGGTGTTTTCTAATTATGCAAACTACCTATAAACCGTGGTGGCAGGGAAGTGACATCTACCAGGGAGTGCCCGGCACGCCACGGAGATGCCTGAGCCACCACCAAAGGCTGTCACTAGCCTCAGTACCACGATCATTAGCTTAGGCAGAGCACTATGCTAATTGATGTGATTTCACTGGGAGGCTAACGACCCAAAAGCTGCTCTCCTAAGGCATACTGCTTCCCTGGTGCAAGGCAGTTGATGGAGCTCACTGGGATCCCGCTGCAGAGCACGGCTCTGTGCAGCAACACGTCCCCAGTGCCCACCTATAGCTTTGGGGTCGTGGGGATTCAGGTCCTTCCCTGCTTGTCAACAGCAGTGTTTTGCTGGCACAGCAATGCTGTTCTATAGGGTTAGGACTGCAGAGGGAGGGGGAGCCTCTCAATTAGCTAAAGAGACATCTGAAGTTCAGCCCTGCAAGCGTGGTCTAACTGATGCCATTTGGTTTTTTACTTCCCCAAATGCTCCTCCAGGGGTGACTGTCACATCTCTGTACAAGAGATACTGACAGTCCTTTAAAAACTTCTGCTTTAGTCAGGAGCTCCCTTGACCATCCCTAAAGTGCTCAAAACCAGCAAATTCTGCCACTCCTGCAACTAAAAAGAATATAAAATGGTCGGAAGTGTCCTGTTAACACTACCAAGTTACAAATGAAAACGAAGAAACAACAGTTTAAAACCTTCAATTCTACTTCAAAATGCATAACAAAAATAGTACAACATATTAACTAAAAGTTCCACATAGAAGAAGCTGGTTTTACCTTCTGCTGCAATCCCTGCCCTGTGTTTCTTCTTACTCCACCTTAGCCTGACGTTCATTTTGAGCCCTTCAGATGGTTACTTCACTTGTGCTTATGAAAACATCACCCTTTTTCTACCACACCATCATAATATTAAAGATACACTATAGTCAGAGTCATTGTAATCCATATTACAATGTCCATGGAAATGAATTCCAAGGGGGCCAGAAGAATTAAGACCTTCCAGGGGTGTGCTTGAATGTATCAAAAACAGCATCAGCAGAAGAGGAATTTTCTTTCTGGACCATATTTTCCCAGTGCAAAAATTAAAAGAGATTATATCAAAATAGACTCTACTGATAGATTATATGGGAAAAGAAAAACAGTATTTCAGATTTTATTTACAATAGAAAACAAATTGAAATTTAGCCAGTGTCAATGTGTGAATTGCAATGTATTTAACTCACTGTGTGGTAAAAAAACTAGCCCAACACATAGCACATATGGCACAGAAGATCAGCTACTGGTCTGCACCCCTGCAATCCCCTGCACATGAAGAGACACAGCCTTAACTTAACATCCACAGTTTCATTTGTCTCCAAGAGGGGATGTACTCAGCTCTGTATTTCTACATACTGTACTTCATCAGGATGTATAAAGAGGAGGATTGCGGGTCAGAAATGTCAGAGGATGAGTACACAAGGAGTAGCTGAGGCACCATGGGATGCAATAGAGAAGTTAGCTGTTGTCAGAACCAGAAAACAAGAGGATTAGGCCAGTAAATTTCTTATTCTGCTAAATCTTCAAATCCTTTCATCTCCTCTCGTTGTCAGACAAGGACCACAGGCCGGTTGTTTGCTCTGGGCACACCAATATGTGCCCTTACGACAAATACTAAGGGGACAATGGTCACAAGTTGGACCACAGGAGGATCCTCACTGATGTGTGAAAGAACTTCACAGTGAGGGTGACAGAGCACTGGGACAGGCTGCCCAGGGGGGTTGTGGAGTCTCCTTCTCTGGAGACATTCCAGACCCATCTGGACGCCGACCTGTGTGACCTGCTCTAGGGAACCTGCTTTGGCAGGGGGTTGGACTCGATGGGCTCTCAAGGTGCCTTCCAACCCCAACAGTTCTGTGAAATTCTGTGAAATATTTCTAAAAAAGAAGATTTTTTTTTTACAAAAATCATTGGTAACTTCCTCTCAGAAGCAGNAGTATTTCTTAAAAAGATTTTTTGTTTGTTTGTTTTTTACAAAAATCTTTGGTAACTTCCTCTCAGAAGCAGAAAAGCAGTGCCCATCTGAAATATTTAAATACACATTACACACATGTGTAATGGCACCTCTAACGATATTCACAAGTGTTTCCTAGGGTATCCTTCATCATTCTACTTGCACTCTTAAGTGATCATTTCCTATGCTGCTTGCACTGATTTGTGCAGCCATCACCTAGAAAAATCCCATTAAAAGGTGGATATATCCCCAGACTGACTCAAGTGACATGCTCCATCCTTACTCTGGTTTTGTTCGTGGGTCAGATACATTTTATTTTACCCTACAACCACCATATAAATCTAAAATCATCTCTGGAGTTCACCATCACATGCATGAGGATGATTTCTTAGACCACATCTCTCCCCAGTCCAAGACTGTTTCAGACACAAACACACCCTGAGATGTTCACACGCAAAAAAAACCCAAGAGGTCAAAGGGGGAACAAAAAAAAAAGTCATCCCAGTTATTTTGCCTTCAGAATTTTTAAATATTTTCCCAACATCTCAGTGAAATTATGCATTTTCAAAAGACTGCAGGCACTGAAATGATTGTCAGTCATGCAAATAATCACTTACTTACACTGTATGAGTTTGGTTTGGATAAAGCAAATTACCATTTGAAAATAACTTGAAAAACACTCTGGGCTAAGAGCTTGCTTTATAAATTTTAGCTTGGCCACAATTTTTCTTACCCTTTTTCTCCTCAATCTCCACTCAGTCGCTACAGCAATACAGTCAAAATTAAATAACAGTATTCAATTGCCACAGGTGCATTTGACATTACTTACAACATGCTCTTGCAAAGAAATAGTAAATGCTGGCTGGAGCTGAAGGTCAAAACCCCAAAGAACTTCAGAGTTATGCAGCAGCAGACCTTTCTCATGGCATTTTTATTCTTCTATGGTGGTATTGGGCTTTGTAAAAAAAAAACCCACCAAAATGCAGCACTTAAATCTAGAGTTAGGTGCTGAGTAAAATCTGTATTAGAAATATCAGAGATGCTACCAAACCGTTTCTAATTAATCTGTTGAGAAAGTTGTCCAGGCACACAGTCATTTGTGAACACCTTAATTTTGGCCATCACTGCTGAAAAAAGCTTTCTGATACAAGAAAGCTGGGGAGGGACTTTTTAGAAGGGCATGTATAGAGAGACAGAGGTTGAATGGCTTTAAATTGGAAAGGGATAGATTTAGGTTGGATCTGAGGAAGAAATTCTTCCCTCTGAGGGAATTCCCACCCTCACAGGGTGCCCAGGGAATTGGTGGCTGCCCCCTCCCTGGACATGTTCAAGGCCGGGTTGGACGGGGCCTTGAGCAGCCTGGTCTGGTGAAGGTGTCCCTGTTCATGGCAGAGGGTTGGAGCTTTATGATCTTTAAGGTCCCTTCCAGCTCAAACCATGCTGTGATTTTATGAATTTCAAGTGCAACAACATGATGAAAATGTTGACTTGCTTTGTGAGATGAGATGCAATCTAAGAGGCAGACAATAAGAAGAGCCTACAGTAAGATGTGAGATCTTCCCACTTGACCACTTTGGGTAGCAGACTACTGACTTGACCCACCTAATTGCCTTCTGCTTTGAACAAATGATTGCTGTGAGGATGAATTGAGACTAATTTGTCAGGTCTCATTTGACCCCATCTGCAAAGACTGACAAATCTGATTCAATACACAAGATGAGGAAATCACAACTTCATCTCTCAAACTAGGCTTGGGCCGCATGACTTCCCAAGGCATGCCAAAAACCACAAGACACTTCTAAAATGGCTCAATACCAAATATGCTGAGCATCCACAGCATTCCCTTGCTCTTGAAAAACATGGTCTATATGAAGAGATTGTTGATCCTCAAAAAAATATAGGTACTGATCCCCGCTGCCATCCAGGAAGCCAAGTCCCCAAAGGAGCATGGGGGGATTTTAACCCACTCACTTGCCAAAAACACAGGCTTGAAGACTTCAGACACTTATTTTTAAGCTATTTGCATCAGTGCTTTAAAACATTAAAGTTTTCTAGCTCACTGAAACACAAAGCTTGTGGTATGAACATCCACAGAGCGCACGGCCTCAGCTCCTGTACTAAAAACCTCTCTACCCCAAACTACTATAAATGTACATTTAGCCCTTGAAATAACTGTAAGTACAAGCTGGTCAAGGACAAAGATCTCAAAAGTGGCCAGAACATGTTATCAGCTGAAGAGCCAGACTCTCAGAGTCATTACAGTGCTTTTCATCCTTATTTCAGCAAAAAAAAATAATAAATGTACCCAGCATCGTGTCAGGTTTATATAATCAAATTGCAGGTCCATCCTCTATTTAGTACCAGTCCCACTGAAGCAAAGTTCCTGTTGGGTGGGAGGAGAGTCCCTTATAACAGGAAAAACAATTGTGCCAGGTTTAATCAAAAGTGAAAAGGGTCTAGTGAATGTTCCCTTTGAGCCACATAACCCGACGCTAATTTCAAGACGGGCTCAGAAACGAGAGTAATAAAAAACGTCCTTCAGAGTAACCGAGGAAGAGCGAGGAGCAACTACCACTGCAGCTAATGCCAACATCTGCAAGTCTGCTCCCTGCTACCAGGATGCTTTTCCCATACCTGGAAAGCAATAAAGGAAGAGGTAGAGGAGGGAGGAGGGAATAAAATCCCACTGCAACTCACCGAGGGAAATAGAGATTCTTAACTAGAGTCTTCTCACTTTTACTGTTCTCTAGTATTTCTTTCTCCTCCTTGACCTCCCCTGAACAAATATATACAGAGCTGAGGAGCCAGCAAGTCCTTAAAGACTAAAACAAGTAGGAAATCACTGGAACAAGTAGGAAATCACTGGAACAAGTGGGAAATCGCTCACCCTGAACGAGGCGAGCTCGTACGACACGCGGTAAGGAAAGGCTCAGCAGATCAGATGCTCAACAGCCTCTGATTATTGAAATACATCTATCAATTAGGGGATTCTGCATATTATCAAACTCTTTCATTAACGATGCTTTTGCTGATTAGTTAGAACATCATCATAAATAGAGAGTTTTGACAGGTTGGAGGCAATTTATGACGTGGAAAATGTACTGACCTGCTCACATCAGGAAACCTGACTGGAAAATAAAGAACTTGGCACTTCGGTCTGATTATTTTTTCCAAATCCTTGGGTCTGTGGTCAGGAATCAGCTTCATAAATTTTCCAATGGAGTTAAGGAACGATTCCATATTAAAAGCAGAGTTGAACACCACAACATCAGCAACCAAACTGCAAAAAGTGGTCAAGGTTAGAGAACATGCTGCTGCTGCAAGAGGAGCAGAATTAGTTTAAAAGCAATGGAAATGGGGTACATATTCTCATAAACAAATGAAAGGTGCTAAGCACAACATTAATTAAAATCAGCCTTTTCTCATGAATTAGGAGTAGTGGATGTACTTTAATTGGAAATGTCCTGATTTCTGTCTGAGCACTAATAATATTGAAGTATTATTTAACTTCTTTAAGTAAGTAATAAATCATTATTAATCTAAAGGAGCACATCCCATTCAATCTACAGATCACTTTTTATTCATAACAGTAAGACTAATATTACTGCCACTATGTCTTACAAGCACTACCAGCAGGTAAGGTCTGCTGCAACAGGACTTTTGTAGAAGTAAACTTGGAAGAAAATGAAGATTCCTGGGCAATAATCCTTTGCCTTGAAGGACAACTTACCTTTGGTTAACCTACCTTCGGCTGTGGCAGGCAGCTGGATACTAGAGTTATCTTAACCTCTTTGTACATAGTTTTGATTAACAGTATATTCACTAAATATGTATATAAGATATACATAGCAGAGAGTACAAAAAGAAAAGAAAATTGAAATAAAAAGGCATATTATTGACATAAATGTTAAGTTTTGTCCTTTACTGCTGTGTTTTACAATCAAGCGGATCGATAACTTTAGGGCGCAGTTAAATGATAATATAGGTATTATTTCTCCACTTAAGAGTTGGCCTGAAGAAAATGAAAAGCTGTCACAAAAATGAAAAGCTGTCACAAAACCTGAAATATCTGGAAGTTTATCCTGGAAGTGCTGACACAATCTTAACTCTGCTGGCAAACACGCAACACTAAGGGCGGTAAGGAATGCTTTATGCCCGGTTGGTTTTCTCAATATGTTATATATTGTAATACACGACCTGCAGGTCGTAAGATACATTGAGGACACACGTTCATAAGTCACTGGGCTGGTGAAAAGTATATTTGAGGTGAGAGGCTGTCATTCATCCTCACTACATCTCGCTGCTGTCTGGTCAAGAAAGAGAATTGACACTTCACCAAAGCAGCAGGAGTCAGCAGGAAACGGAAGAAAAAAATAAAATGAGAGAGAAATAATCCTTTCCAAGCAGTCTGTGGGAGACAAAGTGCTTTCTGGAATCTCCCCTTTCCCCCCACATATGGTTTTTAACCTGTTTCTCTCCTCGTTTTTGATCCAGTCATCTTTTAGAGATGACACGAGGTGACACAGGGGCCCGGCACGTATCTTTGCTGGCTGTAGCAAAGGCTCCAGCACCATCATCTCGGCTTCTCTTGTGCACGAGGTCTTATCTGACCAACTTCTTCCCAGAAGCTCTGCATAATACCAGCAAATTAAAGATCCTTTCACCTTCACTAAAAGGAATCTCAGACCTCACTGAAAAATGTGTTTTTATTATATATTAAACTACACAATCGTTAGGGAGGAAAAAAGCCTCTTTCTTAACGGTTCAAAGCAGCAACCTCAAGATTCAAATTGCTCTGATACTGTCTCCAAGCCCCGTTTCTAATAGCTGTGGTAGATGGGAAATGGTGTGTCTTTGCAGGTGACCATGGGGTAGTTACAAGGAGTACAGAGTAGATGGAGAGGTATCTGCAGATGTATAGATATCTGCTGTTAAAAATGGAGTTTCTGCAGCAACAAAAATAGATGGACATTGTAATGTTACATAGAGAATCTTTTGGAGGCTCATGGTGAAAGAATGGAGCCTCCATAGAAGCCTTTTATTTTGAGGCAAAAGAAGATATTTTATCATCTTTAAAATGTGTATTTGGAAGATAAATATCAGCTTACAACAGAGGTGTGAAAAATAACTGGCATGATAAAGCAAAATGTATATACAAGAAAATATTCCTTGCCTGAGTGCCAAAACCAACATCTTTGTTATACAACCTGAAAATGGCTGCTACTGATTTTGAACGATCTTTCACTGTACTTCTCATCTTTACTGCTCAGAAACGTTGCAAACACCATGGCAGAAGCAGCCCCTGACTGGCCAGAGTATACACAGATCCTTACTTGAGACATTTCAACATCAACCACCTCCTCTTATAAAAATGCAAAAGCTTAAATTTTACATTAAAATGCTTAAGCCCCACTCCTAATAATTCTCCTGCTAACAGACAGGTGAGAAAGATCACGGAAATGAGTTTATTTCAGCTGAAAACAACTGAGTTTTGCTCTTTCACTTTGGGTTGCAGAGTGCCTAACCACAAAGCTTTTCAGTGTGGCTGTTATTAACTTCTTTCATTAACTGAGATTCGAGAAATACATTTGTTTTTAGCAACAATAAAGGACCGCAGCCTTTAAAACGTCTGGGTATTTTAGCACTGCACAATTGCTGAATACTAGATGAAAGAAATACAAGGATTTATCTGGTATGTTTACTGCCCTCTCTTCACAAGGAAAGTGCTGCAGTACATTCTAATTTCTGTTTATTTCCCTAAAACCCTCCATATAATTTCAGTTGGATGCAGTAAAAGCTACAGCCAAGGAAGAGCTGATTAGCTGCAGGATTGCGAAGCGCTCGCGAAACAAAGCGTCTCATTAGAGCCAAGACATGGGTCAAAGCACCCCCCCAGCCACTCACAGCTAAGCCATGGTAGCCCCATCTAGCATGGATGGAATACAAGAAAGTGAGATGGCTTTATAGAGCAGATTATTTCTGCCACAGCACTTTGAACAACCTCCCTGCTGGTACTTTGGTTTGCCACAGGACCATCATCTAGGATGCTGCACGGCTGTAGACAGAAGGACACCTTAAATAAGACAGGCTGGGTGCAAGAAACACCTACCATGAAAGAACCTGGTTGTATCCATACTGAAAATCCCTTTCCTGGCATTTCTGGACAGGATATACCAATTGATTCTCGTGGAAGTAGAGGATCTTTTTCAATTTGCCAAGGTCAGGGCGGAGGGCAGCGAGTTCAGCCAGGTTAAGCACCGAGCTTGCAAAGAGGATCCTGGAAAACAAGGAGAGCAGTGTTTACTGTCTGTGAGCGTGCTCACAGGGGGCACCCCTTCCCCTTCTCCACCCCCCAGCCCCCCAAAGAAAAACATAACCCCTATAGGGACACATCAATAGCTAAGCCTTAATACCATGTAGCAGCATTGGAAGTTTTGATCTCTTAAAAAGCAGCTGCTAAGAACCCAACTAGAAAAGCACCGAATCTCATTGGTCTTCCCAGCTCACTTACAGAGAGATGCAAAACANGTTTGATCATTTATCCAAAAAAAAAAAAAAAAAAAAAAAGCTGGATGGATTTTATTGAAAAAGGCAAGAAAAGCTGTATCTGAAGGACAAATGGAACAAAGATAAGGCTGACTGGGGAATACTTTGCTTGCCAGTTTCATTACACTTTACTTCTTTATGCAACCAACTACTGAAATTCAATATATGAGCAGGAATGGCACATGTTCATGTTATGACATAAACCCTTTTGATTTATGCAGTGTACTTATCTAGTATGGTCTGGGTTTCTTTTTCTTTTCTTCCCCCCTTCTTTTTTTTTCTGGTTTATTTTCTCACTTTTTATTAGGTATCCACTGTAATGAAATGTTTCAAGGCTTGCACCAGAGTATTGCTACAGCACTCCTGCTATTCCACCATCTACAACAGTGCACACATCCTTCAATTACATAAAGCAGCCACAAACAACACTAACAAGCTGCTATCTTAGCCCTGTACGACTTACCAAGCTATCAGAAAATGAATGCATTTAAATGTGGAATAGGAAATCGTGACCCTACTGTAACCAGTGGCACATTCCCCTGCATCTCACCAGCAGTGTGTGAGCATCTCCTGTCCCCTGGCTAGCACTGCACTCAAGCAAAGTGACTCCTGGACCTACAGAGGCATACACATTTCTCAGCATAAGGGATTAAAAAAAATACAATTGAGATTAGGTATTAATTGCACATAAAATAATAAGCTTTAATAAATTACTTTTCAACATAGTAACTAATTTTTTTGTTTTGCTGTCCATCATTTTGGAGGTTGAGATTCAGAACTGCTTGATGCAATGTTTAATTCTTTCAACATTTTTTCCTGGTTTTACTTCTTTTTCTTTCTATTCCTCCTTTTTTTTTTGTGTATTTTATTGTTAAGATTACTGCCAAACAGACATCACTGCTACTAAAAACTTCTGATCCTGGCTGTCAATTCTTAAAACTCACGAGCTTCCCCAAACAGCCATACATATATATCATAATATCACCTATGCTAACACACACCATTCTTAGATAATCTACAGAACAAACACTTCCTAGAGAACAGATCCTGTATCCATCTTCATCAACTCGAGTCAATGCTAATCTGAAAGGCTTAGGAAAGTAAGAGATGAATGTTATTGCCTTGTTCATCAAATATTTGATCGTTCTAAAGGGACTGTCAAGCAGAATGCCAATTAAGATACGAGCTTGGGTTTATTATGAGCCATACCAAGAGGAAAAAATACTTTTACGTAAGTCATCATTTATTTGTCACAAAGAGTAATAACCTCTGGACCTCATAAGGACCTGGGGTACCACAAACAACCCAGAGGCAGAAAAACTTCCTAGGGGCGATGCAATCGCCCTGCTCAGAGACAGCCTGAGTTAAGCACTACAGCAACAAAGACACAGAGGAAAAAAACACACCCCAAATATTACAAAAATGAGATTAAATGGTTGCTTCACAAAATTATGTCTATTTCTGGATTGTTTCATTGCTTCACTTTTACTATCTCAAAAAAAAAAACAGTTATGTTCAGCAGAAAACTGATTTGATCCAAGACAGCATCTATGAACTTGACTCTGTTTAACAGGGGAGAGGGAAAAAAACCAAACCAACCAAACAAAAAAAAAACCCCAACAAACAAACAAACAAACAAAAAGATGTCACATTGGGATTGAAGCTGCACAGAACAAGACACCAAAGCAAGAGTGGAAAGAGAAGACAGTGGAGGTGTTGATTAACAGGACAACTGGAAAGAAAAGGGCCATGGGGAGCACCCCTGATATAAGCCTGGAAAAAAAGTGTGTAGTGCTTAAATATCTGAACTTGCTCAGATGGTTAAAAGAATAACTAGGAGAGGAATATGGAAAAAAAAGTGGTCAATTCCACAGGAAAGGAAAATAACATTTGCAGTACTGGCTTTGACAAACTGAAGGATTCCATAGCAGCAGGAGAGAGAACTGGAGGGTGGCTTCTTACTTGGCCAAGGAAAGCCCAAAGCTTGGAAATCCTACAAGAGGTAGACCAAATTTTCTGCACTGTAAATGGGAAGTGATAAGACTCAATTAACAAGCAGATCCAGCTCATCTGTAAGACAGGATCAAGAGAAAGCTGTTGTGATTACTAGTAAATTCAGATGATGACCCAAGTCCCATCCAACCTGGCCTTGAACCCTGCCAGGGATCATGGGGCAGCCCCAGCTTCTCTGGGCACCCTGTGCAGCTTCTCTCCAGGCTGAGCCAACCCAGCTCTCCCAGTCTGTCTCCAGTGGGTTCCAGCCCTCAGATCATCTCTGTGGCCTCCTCTGGACTTGATTCAACAGCTCTATGTCCTTCTTGTCCTGGGGGGCTCCCCAAGCTGGATGTAGCATTGCAGACAGGTCTCCCCAGAGCGGAACAGAGGGGCAGGATCCCCCACCCTTGCCCTGCTGGTCACGCTGCTGGGGATGAAGCCCAGGACACAGTTGTCTTTCTGAGCTGGAATCATGCATTGGTGGGTCACACTGAGCTTCTTGTCCTCCAACTCCTCATCAGGGCTGCAGTCAATCAGTTCTCCACCCAGCCTGTCAGCTGTG
>VXBZ01003015.1:67231-126592 GCA_013399135.1 Heliornis fulica
GTTCTTCATGGAGAGAGCGGTGAGGGGCTGGAACAGGCTGCCCAGAGAGGTGGGGGATGCCCCAACCCTGGAGGGGTTCAAGGCCAGGTTGGATGGGGCCCTGGGCAACCTTGTCTAGATTCCATCCTGGAAGTTGGTGTCCCTGACTGTGGCAGGGGGGTGTGGAACTCAATGATCCTTGGGGTCCCTTCCAACCCAGACCAGTCTGGGATTCTTTGACCCCTGTGCAGGACCTCGCCTTGTTGAACAACACAAGGTCCTCATGGTCCCACCTTTCCAGCCTGTACAGGTCCCTCCAGACAACATCCCTACCCTCCACCACATCAATCACACCACACAGCTTGTCATCACTGCTAAATCCGCTGAGGGTGCACACGATCCAACTGCCATGTTGCCTACAAAGATTTTGAACAGTGACACCACGAACCTTTCCTGCAGAAAACAAATAAAACCACAACCACCCGAGCGACGCCATTACGAGACAACACCGCTCCTGCTTCACTCGCTCCACAGCCTTCCCAGAACAAACCCAACAAATACGAGATGCTCATACACTTGTGTAAGGGTACAAAAGCTGCTAACTACCAGTGCTAAGCAACTCTCTGGCATCACAAGCTTAAACACCACCTGACAGCGCGGGTCCCCGCGAACATGCCCACAGAGCAGCCGCGCGCGCGGCTAATGGACTCACGCAGGGCACCGGAGGATACGCTTCCACTTAACACCTATGACAAGGGGGAGAGGGGAAAGTTTATTATAATGTAACCCACGACATAAATATATGTCAGTTGTCATTCTGTGTGACATCAAGTTCCATTTTACCTCAGGTTATTGTTTAAGTAATAAATCCTAACAAGGTGAGCTTTATCATCCCACGGAGCGTATCCGGGAGGTAGAGACACAAGGTGATGGCAAGAACACTCGAAACATGATAATTCCTGACAGCTGCTGCTTGAGCACAAGTTAAATTGAACAGTTTATCTCAGCATAAAGATGTTATAAGGTTTTATGTTTAATTTAAAAAAATTAACATAAAACCCAGAGAAAGCAGAGTTAGGCAATCTTTCACAAACATGACATACTACAATCACTGTATAAGCTGGATTAGTACTTATTACCATGCTACTAGAGAATTAAGCTGTTTTTAGACCACCAAAGAGCTTTAAATTGCAACTTTTGTCTCTGTAAGAGAAACCTATATTTAAAACGTCTGCTAAATTCAAATTAACAGCTACATCATTAACTTACCATCTCAAAACCCACCCCCACCCCCCATTTCAACTGTTATTATGGTATTCTTATCCAGACCCATCAATGCTATAACACATAATATATACATTAGTCTTCAATAAATACATGGCATGAATCCTCACAAAACCCACGTTGAAGGTCACATTTCGAACACAACTGCCCAGCTCCCCTCTCTGAAACACCCCCAAGTAATTTCCTGTGTTACAAATGACCTTCTCAAATAAGAGCAGGACCGTCACCCATGCAGTAGCATCCCTGCCTTGGAGGCTGGCCAAATTTCAGGGCCACCATCCACACAAGCTCTGGTCTTAACACTAAGCTTGTGCTTAATCTGAATCACTTAATAGTCCTTCTGACTTCTGAGGAACTACTTATGTGAATTAAGTTAAGTGAGTGCTTAATTCATACAAATATTCATGGGAGGGAAGCTAAGCATGCTTGCAGGTTCAGAGGCATGACGTGTCCTGAGAGCGCTGTGACCTCTGCTATCGTCTTTCCCCTTATTTAACACTAAAGGACTGAAAATCAGTTTAAAACAAAAAAACAACAAACTCTTTGGTTTCTGATTACCAGCAGACAAAATAAATAATACAGGTTTCCATTTATGTCAAGCAAATTATAAAAGTAAAGGTGCTAAAGTCTTCCTATTTTGCTGTAGAAGTCTTTGTGTCACACAACCATGATCTGCTCTTTTATGGCACTGCCCTGAATCTTTCAATTAAATTCCCACACAACCAAAACCACGTCCTGGAATATTCCCTCTGTCTGGCAGCAGCTCTGCTGTCACCAAGGACTGACAGACATGGCCATGTTTCCCATCACAGCACAGTAACCCACTCCCAGCTCTAAATGGAGAAGGAGGATCACTGCAGGGTACACGCTGTGCTTGTAGATCTGGCAGTCCAGGGAAGAGGCAGCAGCCCTCTTCATTTGCCACACAGAGTATCACAATAAAACAGGTTGACAGTGACATTGTTCTGTCCTTTGGGAGGGGAGCATGAGGCTGGGAAAAGTGTTTTTACATGACTGAGAACTAAAACCACAAGTAGTTGGAAGCATCAAATCCCACCATACACCTCACAAGGCATTAACCACCTTGTTCTTGCCAATTCTACTGTATCTATGAGTACATTTCTTTTTCCTGATGTCATACAGCAGTCATAAAACCCTCAGATTTTTCCCCCAAATGGGGATTTTTTCCAGGCTCAGCAGAGCGAAGCTGTGGTGCCACATGGCCACTGTGACCCAACACGTCGTCATTGGGAAGCCTAGGACACGGAGCAGAGCCACGCTACTGCTGGTGGCTACACCTTCTCCTGTTGATCAGAAACCAGCCAAAGTCTTACTGCAAAGAACAGGAGCCATTAGAGGAACACATGCAGTGAGATATGGGGCACCTCATCCTTCAGGTGAGGGCAAGCAGGGATGAAACGGGAAGAAGTACTGAGCAGTGTTATGTTGCTTCCTAAACATCAATGGGGGGAAAAAACCCCAAACCCAAACAGAAAAAAACCCAAAACAACCAAGCAAACAAACAAAAAGGTACAGCCATAAATTCATCCTCTTTGAAACAAAAAGGGGCTTCAAAGATCACAGTGTCTTCGAGCTCCTCAAGAACAATCCTGAGGGCTTTGGCTCCTGCATCTCACCCATTACCACACAGTTGCCTTGACTTCAACCCAGCATAGATTCAACCTCATTTTTCAAATGCCAACTGTGTATAAAAAAAACCCACATTATTAGTGCCTGGAACAACAAACAGACTCACTCTTTTTGTTTCTTAATACACACATTTTTAGATGATCACCTTGCAGAAGATGCATTTTTGCCATGGACCAAGAATACACAGATTGCAGTTAGATATAAAATGCTTTTCCATTTCCCATTAAACAATGGATGGCTCTGAATTCCTGAGCAATAAATACTAATAAGTGATAATATTACAGGATAAAGTATAATAAATAATAAATTAACAATAATTTTTTGACAGGGAACATACAAACATCAAAACTGCTTATACATATTATAATATATACCTCGTAAATTAAGGTTTTCCAGATAGAGCATAATTTGAAATGTTTACAGAAATAATTAAGTCTTACTATTTTCACGTCCTTTATTTTCCAGAACAAATCACAAGGGTTGTCATGCCTTTCATCTTAATTAGGCCATGTGTTTGTTGTCTTATTTATTTGTTATGTACTTCCATAAACGTTTACAAATATTAATTGTAAAGAAAAATATTTTTTCCTCTTGCTGTAATTATGATATGTACATATAGTGCACAGCAATAAATATTCATGCCTGCTACAAGCTCAATAGTTTTGGATTTGGGGGTTGTCTTGTACTTTAAAATACAGTATAAATGAATAGCTCCTTTTGAACTCAGATTGCCAACCCCTTTTTCATATTTTGATTTTGAAATACGTTCTCCCTCCTTCATTTTATACTATGTTATTCTGGGCTATAGTTGAAATTCTTGTTCCTACTGTGACAGACCTTAGTTATGTTATTCAAAAGAATTTACTGCCTAGAAATCAAATGCTTTTTCACCTTTTTCACACATATCACATCCCAACCAAACTCTAAACATCCTGGCATACACATCTGCTGACACAGCTGGAGTAGAAGGGGGCTCATTTCCCCACAGCTGCACGTCCCACCCTTCCCTGGGGCTCCTCATGACACCCAGATTTTCAGACCTCTGTTAGGACCACAGCTAGAGTTCATGAGAACTTCTGGTCTCAACCCATGGACCTCACTGATGCTATTCAGTCACACAAGAATGGGGCTGACACTAAAAACAGAAAATCTCTCACCTTTAAAATATTCAAGAGTTTGCATAAATGCATTATTTAATTTGCAAATTATTTGGGCTCTCTTCCAATTCCTTCCCTAATTTTTACCTCAAATATTTACACACAATCCAACCTTCCAATCCAGATTTGAGGGCCAGATCCTCAGCTGATGCAACTGGTCAAGAAGTAGCATTAAACACTCACCAATACTTCCAGTGACCTTCAACTCAAAAAGATACTGAAAAGGGCATGGAAACAGTTAATAAAAAAAGCTTTTCTGTTTAACATCAAGAAGTTTGAACAAGACTCTCTCACAGATAAGACCTTTAGAGGTTTGGTTTGGACTGCTTTGGGGTTTAGACAATGGCACTGAAGCTTGTTGGACTTTAAGTGCATGGTACTATTTTTTCCCTGATTTGTAATTAAATTTGGCTTCAATTAATTACTGACAGTTGCACATCTTTACTTTAGTGGCCAGATTGCTCACCACGGGCTACATCATCCTCTCTGTTGCCATGAAGGGAGAGGTCAAGACCAAGCTGCTACAGCTGCAGTGAACATGGGAAGAAGAAAGCCATGAGTCCACATCACCATCCTCGCTCAGACATCACGCTGTCAGCATTAAACAATAAAGCAGAGGCATCTTAATAGAGCAGAACACAACAGCCACTAGTGAAACTGAGCCACCACTGGAGGGTCTACAAGATATGTATGGATTAAGTGTTCAAATGTATGCTGCAATGGAGAAAGAAAAAGAAAGAAGAAAAAAAGGACAGTGTGTGAGGGCAACAAATTCACCAGGCTGAATGCATAGGATACAGTGATAATACACTTTATAGAATAAAAACACTTGTAAAACTGATGTTCTACCTAATTAGGTAGAGAAAAAGTCTTAAAACTACACACACCACCACTACTATTCCATAGCAAATCTTAACAACAAACTTGGAGGACTATTATTTCACGTCATCTGGTGTCAGTTTGGATCCAGGATGACACAGAAGAGACAGTCATGGATGTACAGACCTCAGTGCACAGATGGATTTATCCCACTGAAGGGGAATCAGACTCGGTGCAGCACAGACTAAGCAAAAGAGTGGCAATTTCACTAAAAAATAATTATTGAAATATTATTAAAATTATTTAAAAATTATTATTGTTTATAAGAATAGATGCTTGCATGAATGAATGACAGAACAATGGCTGATTTCTCAAAGAAGTTTTAGCAAACTCAAACCCCAAATTTTCTCTCAATTTTCAGGTTTACACAGTTGATATTTTAAAACAACAGAGTCCCTGCTCACTTTCCACAATGATGGAGATGATGAGCGGGGTCTTGGCAGATCAATTAGCAGTTTTACATTTCAGATGCCCCAAAAATCCTATTCTCCAAAATATTTTGGACTGCACTGTATGTTGCTTTATGCACCTTGAGTTCTAAATGCATTTTAACAAATTTGAAGATTATCACTAAAAGGAACTTAAGATTTCCTAGCAAAAGGAAGTAGCATTTTACTTATATCCCATGGCTCTTATTTCACCTCACACAACCTATAAACATCAAGTCCTTTCAAAAAAAATATTTTTTTGGAAGCTGAAGCTCTTGTAGCTAATTTTCAATAAAAACCTCCCACTCCAGAGTGTCAACCCAAGGCATAACTACTGCCTACGAACGGGGACCTCAGGAAAAGCAAGATTCTTCCCACAAAACTAATACAGTCCTCGAAAAAACTCAGACTGTCATAAAACCTGAGCAGCTGGCAACTCTGTCACCATGAAGTATCCATATGGAAGACCGAGATGTGTCAAACTACCCAAAACGAGTTTGGATAGTGCAGAAGATGGAATAAATAATTCAGTATCTTCAACACTTTCAACAGCAGGTAGTAGATATGCTACCTGCTTCTACAACGTGCCAAAATGTAACATGCGAGTGCGAGCGAGCGAGAGAATGTGAGTGTCTCCAACCTGTTTTCAGGAGGGTATTTTGCTCGAGGAACTTCTCTTTTTAGAGGCATATGATCCGTATCAGATGTTTGTCAGGAGCAGGCAGCACTACAGAACATTAGGAATAACTTAGGGATTTTAATATATATTCACAAAGTGCATACTCATATACATCCATTTAAAAGTTTCTTCATCAAACATTACAATGAAAACATAAGTTCAATTATTTATTTCTCCCAACTGCCCTTCACACTTCTACAGCACTTGCTGCCACAGCACAGTGGCAACTTTCCTGCTGTAACCCAAGCTGGGCCAGACTATTTGATGTGATGGGCAAACTGGAATCAGAACTACAATTTACACCTTTCTGCTCTGTGTTCATGCAATAGTTCAACTCCATTGTGCAGTGTCAATCCTCTTCCTCTCTTCTGATAACAGCCACGCACTAATCCATAAACACACAGCACTTATACTTGTAGAAGATAAAGTGATACTTCAGTTCCCTAAGAAATTAAAAGAATTTGATGCTGAAGAGCCTCCAGGTCTGTGTATCTAGTGGCTGTAGGTGAGAAAGTACCGTTACAAGAGGGTACCACAGAATCACAGTACGTTAGAGGAGTTGAAGGGGCCTCAAAGGAGCATCTAGTCCAAGCGCCCTGCCCAAGCAGGATCAGGCAAGTCACAGTACAGTGGCCAGAAGTCTCCAGAAGAGCAGTGTATCTCAGATTTGCCTATCCAACAGGTCAACCCCAGAATCATAACTATTTCTCAAACACTAGCTACTTGCTAGCCCTTTGTTACTGTGACTACTACAACATCTTACTCAGTGCTTGATGCTGCTCCTCCTGCATCTCTTGCACGCTGGAGGTGATGCTCAGTCACCAAGACCACAAAATCAGAGGTTTCAGGAGAGCACCACATACTGGTAGATACAGGAGGACTGAAGTCCTACCCACATGGAGATACTTATCAACCAGTGCTTCACCAAAACCATGGGAAGGGTCTATAGGCCAACATTTAAAAGCATATCAATAAGGAAAAAAATCAGTCTTTGTGTATCATGTACTATTTTCAGCCACCAGACTTCCTTATTTGATCATTTTTTAACTCAGCAGAGCCCATGCTCGCTACCAGATCTCAATGATTACACTGCAATGGTTGAACAACCAGCTGAAATGAGATTTCAAAGAAGTGAGACAAACACTCCCCTAAAATTCAAAAGCTGCCAAATATATTTCATCAGACTTTCAAAAAATAATTGTTTTGTCTGTTCTGAATTAAACTTTAAGTGCTTTAAGAGAGGTTTCTCTACAAACATGGCTGAAGATCACAAAGAGGAGCATTTGGAGTGAATGTAACCCTTCTGTCATATATTTATTAAATAAACCTTTCATCGTGCCTGGAATATACCATTAGCTGGTTCTTCGTGGAGAGAGTGGTGAGGTGCTGGGACAGGCTGCCCTGAGAGGTGGGGGATGCCCCAACCCTGGAGGTGTTCAAGGCCAGGTTGATGGGGCCCTGGGAAACCTTGTCCAGCTCCAGGCCTGCAGGTTGGTGGCCCTGCCTGTGGCAGCGGGGTTGGAACTCGATGATCCACAGGGTCCCTCCCAACGCAGACCAGTCTGTGATTCTGTGATTTTTATTTACATAACAGTATTTAAGTGTCCCCTGTATGGATGTTCTATCATTTTATTTCATGTGTTACCCTAACAGGCCACTATCTATAAGGCCACCTGCATAAGAAAAGGAATAAAAAGGTCTCAGCTCTACGGCTTGGACATGGCAGGTTGGAGCTCCCAATGCTGGACATGGTGGGACCAACACCATGTGGGAGAAGATTATTCTGAAACTGAAGCCTTTTGCCCACACAGAGAACCAGCATCACTGTGAGATCTTGGGAGCCCAAGCCAGAGTTAAACATAATCAAGTGTTACAGCCTAGTGACTTAACCCATATATGATCACTGTCTACATACCCTATGGATCCTGCTCACCTCAGTTCTTGATAGATGTCCCAAAACAAACTGTTCCTTTCATGAGACCATAGGGATTCAATGCTTTCAGGTATTACAAAGCATGGCTAGATCATGTGTATGCACATGTGTTTGTGTGTATGCATATGCAGATATACAAGACATCCACATAACCTGCATTTACACTACATACACACACATTTTCCACACTCCTACGAAATTCCACCCTAAAACTGTGAAGCATTCCAAATGAAACTATTTCAGCTGTGGCCAGGAAAACTGTTGACACCAGCTAATTTGTTACTTGGAGAAGATCGTGCAGCTCTGCCACAGAGAGCTGAAAACCCGCTCGAGGGGGCTGGCTTAACAGGCTTCACATCCACAAAAACTGAGCACAGAGAAACTGTTTGGGTCAAAATCACCCAATAATACCATTTTTGCCAGCAAGATCTTCAGACAACGTGTAAAACCTTACAGGGGCTCCTGAAAAGGAAACTTTACTCATGTTGTTTGTCAAGATGACCGGAGATGTTCTTTGGAAACTATTTAAAAAAAAAAAGTTCTGGAGCACTGGTAGCTGTACAATCATGTGGGATTAATTTTCTGTATATATCTCTATATATTGCTGGAAGAAACAAATTAACTTCAAAATTCAAAGACCTTTATACAGCGCTGTGCTCTTCAGTACAAATATTTAAGTAAGCTCTACTTCCTGTCAAACACTGAAATGGATATTAAATTACATTAAATTATTAGAGATACAAGTAGTAAAATTTCTTCTCTGCTTTCTCTGTGAGCTCCTGCTTCTTGGTATTTCTTGCACTGAGTATAAAAGATTACTTAATATTATCTGCCATTAAAATTCCTGCTTCTATTAAAACATCAAGTACGTGCTGAACACAAACACCCACCCAGAAATCATCTCACAAATATCCCCCCATAAGTGATGACGACAAACTGGAATTTTGTGATGATTTCAGGATACCATCCACTAATTCACCTTCATCTTTTTTTTTTTTTTTCTTAGAAAGAAGTTATTAAACAAACACACCACATAGAAGGAACTTACCCATTCTAGCCCAAACTGACCCCGAACCGCCCAACTAAACCCTCTGACCACCACCTGTACATGCTCAGTATTGCAGGAGCAACTGTTGGATTCATAAAATTTATTAAAGAATACAGTTAGCTTTTTTAAATATATATATATACATACACACACACACATATATTTGGGAAATCTCTTTCTGACACAGGGACCTGTGTCAGAAAGAGATTTCCCAAATCTCTGTGTGAGATTTATGATCAAATTGTGATCAAATTGTTGATGAATTTGAGGAGAAAAAAAAAGCAAAACCAGTAAATAAAGTATAAAAACTTAATTTCTTCCTTTCTTTTTGCTTCTCTGTTCGGTTAAAGTACCACAGATAATAGTAAAAAGTACAAAACCAAGGAGAAGCAGGGCACTACTAAAGAATATCAAGCCAAAATTACATCCATGGGGCAATACAGTGCAGTGTCCTGACCTGTCCCACCACAGACCTCTCAAGGGCTACTGTTTCAAGGAAAAAATTAAACAAGATTACACAGAAACAGTTCAAGATTGACACTCTCCAGCTTTGTGTCACATTACATTATTTGAATGAACCTCCACTCTTAAAAACATCCAAACATCAAAGAAAAGCAAATGAGGGATGTAAAAAAAAAAAGAAAACAACAGCCAACCCAAAACAAACTCTTAAGAAATAAGACTCTTACTAGAAGCAACAGAGCCACCCACGTTGAGTATCACCCGCAGTCAGACGAGGTAGCAATGACCTTAAGTTCTTTTTCTTGCATGTTTAATATGAAAAAAAGGATTAGGATTGTGTTAGTAACTTTTACCAGCAACATTACTCAGGTTGTGCCTATGTGTCTTTGCACGTCCTTGTGGCAATAGCCACTGGATGATGCCCAGCATCTCCACCACAGCTGCTCTCCCAACCACACCACCTTCAAGGTTTGGAGCTAAACAATGCAATGGAGGCTCAGTGTTACTGAAAGAATACAGCCCCAAAACTACAGAAAAAAGCTCTTCAGAAGTATGAAAAAAAAAAAAAAAAACAAAAAAAAACCCCAAACCAAAACCAAAAACCCCCAGGATATTTTTTTTCCCAAAGTTCACAAAGAAATTAAAAAAAAAAAAAACCACTCGATCTCCCTCTTCTCTCGACTCACAAGCTCTTATAGAAAGCCTGTTCTTAACCCTTCTCCACAGACAAAATTCACTTTCATCTTCCATTTATTTTCATTTTTACCTGAAAGGCTGAGGAGAGTTGGGTTTTTTTAAGTACAACAAACATGAGCTGGACTTTTTTGTTGCAGCACGTAAGACTGAAGTCTACTTCCACCGCTACGAGCCACATACCTGAATTTCCACAAAAAAAAATAACACAACTTTTGCCCTTCAGATTTAAGTGCAGCATATATTTAATGTAACATTCCTCCACACACGTTCCCACTGTTTAAGAACTCGGCGCAGGTGTTATTAATAAAATAAATTTATTTTTAAAAAGGATGCTATTCTATAAGCTTTGAAGCTCACACATAGAACTAACTTAACCCAGCTTGGGCTCATCTGGTCTTTAAACGACTTCTTTCATGTGGTCAGCCCACGAGCCATCCGTACCGCCGCTCAATCACGCCACTGTACATCGTCAGCGCGAGGATGATTTGCATGATTTGCATTTCCTGTACCGTTTGAGCTTCAATGAGCTCTAAGCACCACGTACAAAAGAAACCACCGCCAAGTAACGCAAAGGTTTTTAGTTAAACCAGATGAGACTATTTTAGTCAGGCTGCCAATATTGAAAGGGAAAAAAAAAAGTCCCAAACCAAACCAAACTTTCAGGGATATCCTGTTAAATAAGGATTTCTTTGGAGGGAATCTGAATCTTGGATGAGTGGCTTGCTTTTAAAATATAAAAGTTGTACAAATTCCTTAATAAATATGGTCTAGAAGAAAAGAATTCAACAAGAACTCTTTCCCCCTGCAATGTTCCTTAGATTTTGGCACTGCATTATGTTAGTAATTTATTTATTTAATAGTACATAAATGGGTCCTGATTACATTAGCTTTCCTATCGTATAAACCTAAATCTAATTAAAACAAATTCACTGATTGCTGGTTAAAATTTCTCCCTATGAATAAATCTTTTATTTTATCACAAATGATCAATAAAAGCTGTTGAATAAATAACTATGCTGGAAACAGCATTACAGTGGGCTTCAATGAATAAGTACTAAAGTGAAAGGATAAAAAAAAAAGGGAAAAATGTACCAGAGCCTCGTTGTCATGAAAAACAGAGACAGATGGGGAGACAGACCTATATGATGCTACAAATAGATGAATATCTTGTAAGGATTTCAGCAAATGTTGCAAGACCTAGTCAAAATTTGAAAACCTCCAGATTTGCTTGTGCTGCTGTAGTGAAGTTTACCTGAAATCCAAGGCATAAGGTAATTATTACTTGCAGCATCAAAGTTTAAAAAATACAGGGTGCCCTTACAGCCTTTATAGGATTTTTGGAGGTAATAGAAAGAAAAAAAAATATTTAAAAGTTTGCTTTAACAGCTACTTTGAGGTGTTCCCAACTCCAAAAACAAAAGGTGTGCCCATACACCTCTCGTGAAATATTCCACTATGTGGTAAGTCTCTCTTTAAAGTGGTAGATAAATTCAGACACCAGAAAGATTAATAAATAATAGGATGCTGATGGAGTGAACTGCATGTGACCAGCTACAGGGTGTACATCACGTATGCCTGATAGTAACCCAAGACAGTCTGTTCGAGCACTCAAGGAATCTGCATATAATCATGCTTAATAAAACCACAGAAAACTCCCGTTGCTCTTGGTTGCAGGGGACATTCATTTTTAGAAAATTAAGTTGCATTTTCATTTTCCTATATTGTTCCAAATGTAAGGAACGACAGAAACTGTGACCAAGGGGTTAAATTCTGTCTTGAATACAGAAATCCCACTTATTCTGTTGTTGTCTGCAAACGTGGAGTCAAGAGCAACATTTAATCACTCCGTGTACTTTCTATACTGTGACTGTGAGATGTAGTAATCGAAATGGCTACCATATTAAAAATGCATTCTGTCATTTTTCCACTTAGAGATCTCCTGTATAATGCTCTTATTTAAAGGTCAGCTAATTTTATTATGGAAAGTAACTAATAACCTTTATTAATTCTTAGGCTCGCAGTTATCTAGCACAGCAGCCAAATAAATAACACGCTGAAGGAAGACACAATACAAACCAAGCTGTTGAATATCAGCAAAAATCTGTATTTGCAATAGACAAAAGAGGTCCTTAGACATTTAATACACAGGGTTTTTTTGCTGTGGAAATCACAAAAGCATGTATAGCTGGAGCTTTTTCAAAAGCCAGGCTGCTGGTCCTCCCCCATGCTCCAAGATGCTGAGACCATTGAATGAGGTGCTAAGTCCATTAATGTCTAAGCCCAACCAATGATCCCAAATGTTGTTTGGCATATTTTTTTTTATTATTTTTCCTTTCTTTGCTAATTTGCAAGACATGCACAATACTGGAGGAATTTGCCTACAAACTTTTCTGCTGCCTCTAATAAAATGACTGAGCAGCATGAAAATATCAACGTTCAAAATACATGGACTTGGGTTTGATTCTCATGGCATCTCTTGTATGGAAGAATTGTTATTGATGCTGCATGTAATATAAAAAGGATGCAAAAATATCCACTGTTTCATTAAGCATTTTTCTCTTACATAAGTAGATCAGAACCCAGCCTGATTCTCGATCAGCTCTTGGTGAGCTTCTCCCTAAGAAACATTACTACACTGGAAACTAAAAATAGATTGCTATTTTTAGCTAGTTAATCACACAAGGAAAAGACACTGTTTGTATCAGAGTCGTCTTTAATTTACAAAATCATTCCATAATGCACCCTGTGCCTCTATCATGACAATCCCTGGCACAGAACCTCCGGGCTCGCACACCGCGAGCCGTGGCGCTGGCTGCAAGTGGAAACAAAACGGGTTTTAAAAGATTCCAGCAACAATGGTCTGGTGACTAAATCAGAAACAGAAGCACAAGTCATGAGCCAAACAGATACCTATCGGTTTCCTTGAGCTTAATCTGATTAAAACATGGCTCTCAAAAAAATGTTAAATAGAATGCCACGTCAGAGAGCAGGCAAGTGATAAAAATAGTTCATGGCAGGAAATCATTATTAAACCAGCATTACTAGTGTATCTGTTATGGAAATTTCCTTGTAATTCTGCAAGGTTTCCCCTTATGCTTTTCTTGAGTTGCCTGCTACTTATTTTTATTTTTTTTCTTTCCTCAATGGCGTGTGAGTTTGAGATGTAAAAAAGAAAATTAGCACTGCAATTTTCCAACTATGCTCAATACCATCTCAAGTGTGTCATACATCATCTTGTCATTCACTTCAACGAGAAATCACATCATATTCAGAGGCAGAAAATAATCCAAAAGGGGCAAATGACACTATGGTAAAGAAAAAAGAAAAAAAAACAAGCCCAAAAACATTCATGTGGCATCACAGGAAATAAAAAATAAAATTAAAATAACTCAATTTCAAGAGTTTTCATAATGAAAGCATCTTAAACATTTTTAAGTGGGGGGGAAAATGTTTCCATGGAAAGCTGCTGGGAATAACAGGAGAGCTGTTCTAGGCTCCACCAACCAAAATTAGAGAAATGAAACTGTTGGTAATATACTATCACAGATCAGGCTCAGTGTTTTGAAAAGCTTAGAAAACAAAGAAAATAAAATTCACCACCCTAAAAAACCCACAACCATAATAAAGTCGTTGTTGCTATCTTCCATGACTATGACCATCTCAACAACCCCATAGGTTACTCTGCCTTTGGAGTGCTCCAAAAATACATAGACTTGCAGCATCTTGCCCTGCCTTTAGTTACATAACTCAGGAAAGACCTTTACAAAACAAACAAACAAACAATCCAAACAACAAAAAATCTAAGCAAAAAAAAAACCCAAAACTTTTCAAGGTCTTGTCTTACACAGCCAACTTCAACTAACCAAACTCTATCTGGGCATATGGAAGACTTCAACAAACTTTAACAGCCACCCCCAAAAACCCTTTGTTTCTCTTTTTTAAATGTCATTGATGGAGAAAAAGAAGCCATCAATCAAATTATCTGTCTTTGCATTGACAACAGGCTTTTCCTCTCTCATGGTGACTCAGGCCTCCCAAAAGAGCCAAATTTAGTTACCTGTTGATGTGCTGGCTTTCCAGTAGAAGGACACTCAAGGTCCCTCTGGAGCTCACCATCCTGATGGCCCCCTTCACCTCCTTGATGCTGCATGTAGACACTCAAACACTGAATATTTTTTAAATTTTAAGTCAAACTCAGAATTATTTGCCACTGGTGCATCATAAGACAAATATGTGACGTGGGGGAAAAACAAGGCACTTCACAGAGACATATCTAGACAGAACTGGGGCTGGTCTTTAATCAACCAACCACTGCCCACCCAAAATCCAAGGGTGACAATGCATCACTGGGATAATGACTATTTTTTAAAGGTAGGAGAGTCACCATATGTTTTTGAAAGCGTTTCCAAGACCTTCTTGAGTTTTGTTGTCTGTTGGCATATTCATCCTGCGACCGCCAAGTTGCATCTGACTCAGCATGAAAGTGAACATGTATCCTATTCAGAGCAGTGCTTAAGCCTTATTCCATAAAGAGTCTTCCAAGAGCACTCACATCTACTCTTTGTAATATCCCTCCCACATTAGGAAATTATTATCTAATACAGGGAGTAATCAGCTCATGGTCTTACACAGTCATCTGCCTTGACAAAGCAGGGTGAAAAAAATACCCAACTGTGAAGCATTAGAAAGCCAAGGTTCAGAACATCCACGTTTATTGAGATCAATGCAAATTTATTTAGATCCTGATGCAACAGGACCAAGTGCTGTGTTTCTGTAATGGGCCTCTACCAGGACACAATACAATGTCACAGCCTGAAATGCCAGGAAGAAAAGTCGTTGAAAGTTAAACCAGAAACAGCTTTAATGTTAGTTTTAACATTTTACTGTGCCAGAACATGGTAAAACTGAGACATTTAACCAGTATGGAAAGTCAAGACAATCTAAGCAAGAGTAATCTGTAAGCTACAGTGAGGGCACAGCATGGCAAATCCAAAACATACAGATCTAGAGACAAGGCAGAAGAAAGAGAAGTCACTTTTCACCACGAGTATGTTGGCAATTAAGTAGAAATACTGATTTATTTTTTCCTGGTACATATTCTCAATAAACATCAAAGATTAACAAAAGGACATACCTGTATCCTATGAAATGCTGTCCCACTATCAGAATTAAATAGCTGCCTTATTTGAAATACCAACATAGAAGTGTGGACTTCTATTAATGCGTTAATAATAGCAGTAATATTATTAATAACAGCAGCCCATAAGACAGAGGCAAGCATGTCCTTGGACAAAATGGGCAGAGTTCACCTGTGCACCAACAACCATCTGGATAGATGCAAATTTGTTCACAATACACCTTTCCCCACTTCCTACCCCTCTCAGGTCCCTTTCTCAGTTTTACCCTTGGAAAGGAGACATGCAAGGAAAAATAATGCATTCTGTGGTCCATAGGAGCAAAAACACGTATGTGTAGAGTTATATGGAGGGCCAGAACACCCCAAATGATGAAGGCTAAATGAGTCATCCACTTCAGAAGAATGACCAGTAATTAAACAAGACTCTGTAAAGCTATTAATGGAGAGTATCAATTTCAACCTATGACACTGAAGGGAAAGAAATTTCCAATGTACTGAAGCCATTGACACATCCTTGCAAAATAACCTCTCACCTAAGGAAATTCTTCTCCTTAGGAAGCAAAACAAAAACAATCTGAAATATTTATTGCCACGAATTTCATCCCTGCTCCATAAAATGCTTAAGAGACATGACATCATACACACTACCTAGACCCATCTGGTTGGTGACAGTCACAGTTCTCTGGCTGAACACTCAACTGCGGGTGCATGGAAGATTGTGAACCTACAGGTCATCACGGATGCTGAACACAAATCTGACTCTCCAAAGCCAGGGCTGACACTCCAGCAGATACAAAAGGTCTGTCAGTGGCAGAGGCCAACCCCACAAAAACAGTGGCTTGCACTATTTTTCTCTTCATCCTCCTTGAACTAGAAGTAGGAAGGCTTTTCTTTAAGTGGACCAGACCCAGTTACTCCATCCTCCTGTCCCTGTACTCATAGTTCTGCTTTCATACAGTAAAGCTCTACACATTTCCTGACCCATTACAATCATTAACAAGCCCCATGCTTGGATGAGGCAGTACTGTCCACTAGTCCATCAGCACAGCCAGCTGCATCTCCCTTCGCTCCATGGTTTCTTCTTCCTGAAGTTCAGGTCTAGCAACATGGATCTTAAACCTTAGTGCTTCATTGAAGTCCCTTTATACAGCTCATTTCCAAAACTTACTTGTCTAGAAGTATTTGTCCATTTTCTCCTTCCTAGCCCCTTACATCACCAAGTGCCAAGACCTTGGCAATCCAACATTCACAAATCAGGCTTCAAAGACTCAACTCAGAATCATCTTGACTCGAGTTGTGACGAGAAGGGGCCGGGATCCCCAAGCACATCGCTCTGTGCTTCTGCAGGAAGGAGCAGATGGCTGACTTCCAGATGGTCTACAACCTCACCTCACCGATTTCAACATCTGTACCTTGAATTACATCTCAGAGGACGGTCCTGAGACAGACTGCAGGTCACTGCCCGCAGCTCCCGGCTACACGGCTTCTCCACAAGCCAAAGCATTCTGCAAAATGCAGAGTGACAAGCCTGAAAAAAGGGTAATACTAACTAAAGTTTGTAGCAGGGCACTGCTGAAAAGAAGTTCAAAAGTCTATGTTATGGTAAAACTCATCTTAAATATGTATCTTATAATAATTGTAGCTCAAATATGACTCCAACTCTGCAGTCACCAATATCCTTTGCTTTCCACACGGCCCCCTGCAAACAAGGAAATGCCTCAGCATTGGCCATTTGTACCTACAAGGAATTAAGATGTTAACAATGAAAACATAAGCAGCCCTGATGGTTTCATTTCAGGTCACCCCACAACTGAAAACAGCCTTATTTTTAATCAATGCACTCATAAATGGGCTCGATCCCACTTTAAACATGGTAAACTTCCCAAGACTCAGTGAAACGGTGCTCAATGAATTTCAGCTTGAAGTAGCCAGAGAATAATTTATGAGATTTGTGTAGCATCTAATCCTGATTTAAACACAAGCACAAACTATATCTTTTTTTCCTATGAGCTAAATCCAACTTCTTTTTGGAGCAGTCAGAAAAAAACCCTTAAATCTACTAACAGGAAGGTAACAAAACATTAAGGAGCTGGAATGGATTCGTTATTTCATCAGTTTTATAGTATATATTCTTTTATAGGTTAAGAGATTCAGAAATTAAAATGTTACTGCTTACACTCATTGCATAATCTCCTCAAGAAGACTATTTCCAGATATTTAAAAGAAAAGTGCATTATACAATAGGAAAAGTGAGTACACCGCGTTTCAAAATCTATTAAAATAAAAAATTCTGGTTACAGGCGCAACAATCTGCCTAATTAGCTTTTCCTAATTAGCAGGATACTCTAACCTCTTTAATAAGACTTCTGTGGACAGAATGTTCCATATTGGTTATCCATCTGAGGAAAAAACTAAACAAATACTTCTGAAGTACAGCTAATAGAACAAGCGTGGTTGGGATTCGTGGTCAGAAGGCTGCTCTGGCACGTTAGTACTGCCAATCTGCAACAACATGGAATGTTCTACCTTAAATATATCACCATTCATGCTACAAACCCCTCCATAGCTTAGAAATAAAATTAAAGATGCTATGCATGAGAGTTAATGAAGTTACAGCTTTTAATTCCACAGCATGTGCTGGGAGGAAAAGAAAAAACAAAAAAACCAACAAAACAAAGAAAAAAAAACCAACAAGCATATGTATGGACCAAACTACACAGTGGAAAAGTGAGGTGAGGAGATAAAGGGAAGGCAAATACCACAGCGATGCTGTAACAGCCCAGAGCGTGGCTGCGTGAGTAGTTGTTCTCCTCCACTGTCAAGCATTTGCTTGGCACACACAGCATTTGTACCTTCCTCCTCATGATTCAGAGTCTTCTAGGCACCTAGCAAATAGTTAATGGTATTATCTCTGAGTCCCATCTTACCTAATAATAAAAAAATAAGGTCTCATTATTATTGTATATCGCCTGTGTAATTCAAAGACTACCAGCTAAGAGAAATGTGGAGTCCCAGCAACATCTGTGGTCAGAGGCAGATGCTCGAGATAAAGAAAATTCAGACCCCTGTTTTCTTAGGAGTTTGCAGAGCAGCTGCTGAGCTTCATCTCAACAGCTGAACTACCCTTTACACTGCTGAAGAAAAATGCAGGAAGCACACAAGTACCTCCAACTCCCCCCTGGCCACCAATCCATTCACCCCCCTCACTCAGACATACGGACTCAACCCATGCTCTGAACACATTGGTCTCATCACCCACCAACAGACCTCTTGAAGGCACAGGAAAACCATTAGATCCTTCACTTTTTTTCCAATCAGCATCTAATAAAACAGAGACACCACAAGTACTGGTTTCCAGCATGCCTGAACCCCAGAGATTCCAAGCAACCCACAATGTCATTGACCTTCCATACAGCTGTTAATGCTGGGAATCAGTCTTTTAAAAGTACAGATGCCCACTTTTTAATACTGAAAATAAACCCCACTGATCACAACACAGCAGGGCACATTAAAATCTAATTTTTTTCCTGTATTGATATGCAAAACATTTATAAAAAATTCTTCAGTCTGTTTACACCAGAATGAGCATTAATTCACTGCAAGACTGACCTCCAGGTTCCCTGATCCATGTTAAAAAAGTAAAAAAAAGAGGAAGAAAAGCTAGGTTTTATCATTTCTATAGGTCTTATCATTTCTAACCCACCAGGCACATTAGATTCTGGCTTACTCATTCTGAAACTCCTCTCTACCACCTCTGCCTAGAGAGCTTCCGTTGTCTTGGGCAAGACCAGAGATCTGGGTTTAAAGCACTTCAGACCTGAACGCTTCAACAGCCACAGAAAACACTATGGTCTGATTCCAGACGAGGTTAGGGCCACAAGATCCTTTGCAAGGCCAACATTCAACCTCAGACTCCTTCTGTACAACTTTGAGCAGATAATAACACAGCAAGAGAGCTATGGGGACTCTAACCATCTACCACATAGGTCTCCTGACCGATATCTTGAAGGTATCATCAAAAGCGATCGGTAAATACAGGGTTAACAGACCCCAGACAACCGAACTTCTCTCACAATTAGGATGCTTAATTTTTGTGCAAGTAAGGAAGAGGCAAACCCAGCAGAGTAGGCTGGCAGGACTTTTATGATGCAAGGGCAGGTGTGAAGTCCCTGTTAGCTCCTGAGGTGATGGACAGTCTGAAAAGCCAAGAGATGGCAACGCTGGGCCAAGTCCGGCTCCACCAAAGCACCTACACAGCTTCTTCCTCACACTCTGATATCACACCGACAAGACTTGTGGATGAAACAATAACTCAGAACCAACTTTAGTCTAGGACAAGGAGAGCATAAAGAAATAATTTAAGGGTTAATGGAGGAGAAAAACAAATCTAAAACCCCCAAATGTGCCAAAACAGTCTCGTTTGTAGAGAAGCCCTGCAATCCATCTAGCGAAACCTTCCACCCCCTCTGTACTTCTATTAACCTCCAACATGAGCCTCAGCCCGTGTCAAGATGAACAGGACATCCCTAAAGGAAACCAGGTCCAGCACACACATTCCTCTTCTTGTCAGTGGCTACAAGGCAGGCAGAAGTTATGTCTGGCACTGTAAACAGCATGACGTAGAGCACTTGTGTGCTTCCTTCAGAGATAACATCTAATTTGGGCTCATCTACAATTTATTACAGCAAAGCTATAGCAAAGGAAATTCTCCTTCTAAGTTAATTTAGGAATAATTTCATTCCAAATAATTTAAAAAAAAAATCACCTTCTTTGTTACAATTTCCCCTAAAATTAATCTTCTCTTCTCACACAGTTTTAGGAAAGATTTCTCCAAATTAAAAATACAAAATTTTTAGCTGCTATCATTTTAATAAAACCTATTATCAGGAAATTTCTCCACACAAACAGTTTAAAATAATTCTACTCCACAGGGTTTAAACACAGAGATGTTGCTATGCATGATTACTGCTCCTTGTTTGGTGAGTTACAACTATTCTGTCACAACTAGTAGGAAATGCATTTTGCTCACAAAAGCCAAAGGCGCCATCAAACCTGCAGCAATCTGTGAAATAGTAGGGAAAAAAAAAAAGCCTGGAAACTAACTGCTCCTAGATAATGGTCCCATTTATCATTCTTAAATTCCATCTTTAATTAAAAATGGGATATCCTTTTACATAAATAAAAAATTGCAGATGTTCTCAAATTACTCTTTTTTTTTAATTATTCCATAATATACATTGTGTGATATACATTTAAAATTTTTCTCATATTATTATGTAATACTTAGTTCCACAAAGAGTTTTCCACATTCTGAACAGACACACATCTTCAGTAAATGCAAAATGTTTTATGTTAAATAATATTATCACTCTTAGAGAAAGCACAAGTTAAAACTCAGAGTTGGAATGCCACTTAGTTACAACAAAAAATGAAAGAGGAAAAAAAATTCTGTTGTTTCATTTATGATTTTCACTTTAAAAAAAAAGCATTTAATAAAGCATTGGTTTAAAAAATTTAAGTAGATACATCAGGTAAAATTGGTTTGAGAGAAACATTAGGCCCACTCTAGACAGAACTTTCCTCAAAGCACTTACTACTACTATTAGTAATTCTTGTGCAAAAAGAAAATCACATCTCTGCTTATAGTATATGTTCGCTGCTGTTTCCTTCCTTCTTCAAGTCACTATCAGACAGAAATACATGGTGCAGCAACAAGTAAAAATAGAAATTAGGAGAGCTAAAAAAAAAAAGAAATGATGAACAAGTCAGGAAAGATAAAAACAATAAAAAACCCAAAGTGCTCGGAAATGGAAGGCATTCTTTAAAATGACTGTGTCCACTGGACCATCAGAGTATATGTGCAGGAGGGAGGGAGGAAAAGACAAGGATAAAAGACAAAGGCAAGAAAGGGACAAATACTGTCCAAGGGAACAAGGAGACTGCAAAACTCTTCACTGTAGAATGATTTTAAAATAAATAAATAAATGAAAAGCCTTTCAGTTGCTTTCTATTTGCCAAAGATTCTCAATTACACATCATTTACATAGAATCTCAGTTTGGGTTTTTGTTGTGTTTGGTTTTTTTGGTTTGTTGTTTGTTGTTTTTTGTTTTTTTTTAAGGGAGGGTAAAATAATTATCATAATGCTTCAAAGCATACCAATAACAGGTATCATTCCCAAGATACTTGGGCTGAGTAGTTTAACAGGAGGAGGAGGAGGAAATAAATTGATCAGACCGCAGTTTGGGGGAGTCCATATTAAATTAAACTCATTCTGTCGCACTGTAATTTGGCAGACAGATTGTAATCAAACTGCAGCCTAGGTATACATTGGGTATTTAGAGAGGAAAAGACATCACAATCTACAAAATCATATATTTTATGGGTCAATTTAGCGTTTCAGCTGCAGGGTATTTATGAAGAGACTCTCATAACCATCCACGCCTAGCACGCCCTAGCTCTCATTAGGGTGGTCTCCAAGATTATGAACTGGATTCTCTCAGATGAAACTAAGCCATGAGGTGATGGACATATGGTCCTTGAGAACCAGGCTACACATCTCCTGCAGTAAAAATCCCTGAAGTAATGTTCTGTGTGGATGTTGGACCAGAAGCACCATTTCAAACTATCACCTTTCCATATCTTTATCAAGTCACACTAGTGAGCATGCCTGTCTGTATGGCCATGGCCATACAGAAACTCTGTACAGTTTCAATCTCTGAGGAATCAATGAAAACCAGAAAACACCTTTGGGTACTTCCTCTAGAGTGACCATGGTACCTTCAAAACCTGCATTGAACCTCATGGACACCACTGGAGATGCCAAGAGCCCACAGCTGGTGTGAGACAGCACCTGTAGAAATACTGCTTCCAGTCTGGACCAGACAAGCACATCAAAGAAAGCCCCTACCCACTGGTCATGGCAGCTCTAGTCAATGGAGGTAGTCAAAATATGAAGTCACAGTGCAAGTGGAGGTGGAACCAGCTGAGAAGGCTACTAAGCTCCCAGGTATGTGTGCTTGGGCTCAACCAGTTACTAACTACAGGGCAGTATAGACAACAAGAGGTAACCAGAGATAACTGAACCACTGATCTACTGTAGACTGGCAACTGGGATGTACCTGGCAACCTCAAGCAAGACCTGCTGAACTTAAAAGAAAGGCAAACTCCAGTGCATTTTAAAATTATAATAATAAAAAAAAACCCAAACCACCCAAACTTAAAGAGGTGTCCCAAAACTGTTTTGCTAAAAACAGCTTGCACAACATAAAATTTTTTGTTACATACCAATTCATAAAATCCAGTCAAGCTGTGAGTACACACTAAGAAAGCTAGTTATTTATGTCACTGGGATATAAAGCTATAAATCCAAATCACAAGCAAAAAAAAGTCTCTGACAAAATTTGTATTTACTTCCCAAGTGAAAAAAAATACACAACCCATAAAAAATTTAGCTTACAAATGGAAGCAGCATGGACAAAAAAAAAACCACCACCACAAGATTTTACTCTATTAGATGCAAACTGAAAGCTTTGTTTCTTCCTTTCCCTTTGGAAGAGCAAATTAGTGTTATGAACTAGAATGACAATGAATTGTAGAAAGTATCATGTTCTTTATAATATAGTACTGTATATGTTTGTTATTTGAAAATAGAAATGTAATCCATAACTAATCTAAAAATAAATTATATATGCAGCAACCATTTAAAAGGACAGATAAAATACTCATTAAAATCCTAAGTGTAGAAATACTGAATCATAATGCACAATTTCATTACATTTTACTGCCAGCAATGTAAATATCAATTCTCCAGGTGATTCATAAAATTCATTTTAAAAAGAAAAATAAGGATTTCACCCAGCACTCAGGAACATAAAGGAAAAACACATGCTAGGGTTTGAAAAAACAGACTGTTCTTTCCTTGTCTCCTCAGAATATTTTTCTGGAATTTGAGCAAATCTTTTACACATCAAATGGACAACTGCCATTTCACATTAGCACTTTCTATAGATCACCCAGCAGTCCCAACCAGCATCCTCCCTGGTTTTGCACCCCTCCTTGCGTTGTGTTCATCCCTCCCCTCTTATTTCTGCTAAATTTCCTACCATATATATACTTTAACTAACTTCAAAGGAAGGAGCCCACGTTTACAATTCATCTAAAACCTCTTTTTAACTATCCAACTTGTGAAATTGCCTAATAATGGGATTGTAATTTAAAAAAAAAAAAAAATAAAAAAAGGACATTGGACAAATTAAACTAAAGTTTTTGGAGGGAAGTGTGCATGTGGGGGTTTCCACACAAAAACATAAAGAAAACCTGTCACTTTTAAAACGAATAGCTACCATCTGCCAGCATTTTATCTGAGGCAAAGTTGATTAATGCAAAGTGAATGTTTAAGATCACATTGCTGTCTGGCTGAATAAATTTCAGGTAGTTTACGTAGGAAATTATTCGTCCTGTTTCTTAAAAGAGGTTAGTTGGGGGGTTGTTTTACTGAATTCCTCCCCCCCCCCTCCAAAGTTTCTATGCAGCCAGATATAAGAATAAAACAATTTGCTCCTAAATCACAGCACTGTACAAGGACTCTGAGCACCAGAACACTGTTCCTGGCCCCTCTGCTCCCTGGCAGCAAGGTAATTAATCTGCCCGACAAAGGAGATCCCACCTCCTTCGCCGGCTTCACCAAAGCTTTCAGCCTCTCTCCAACAGACTGAAAAGTAAATTTTAGCAGTCTAATTATGAGCAGAGTGTGGTCATCCTCCACAGGAAACAATCCTGCCCTTAGACCTTACTTTGTGTGTTACTGTATTAATTTTTTTTAACCGATTATTTAACTATTTACTTTTATTTACACCACCTCCCTGGTTAAACAAACCAATTCTAGCATTTAAACATTTTTCTTTTGTTCCCTTTAACCAAGCATCACTTCATAGCAGTGTTCTGCTAAAAACCCTTCCCAAACACACTCGCCTACAGGCTCCTCTTGAGGAGTTCACTTCGAACGATAACGTTTTCCGAAACACATTTTGGCCGATATTAACCCACAGCACACGAACCCCACTTTGACGTTCCCACGTTACGTACTCCCGGCATCAGATGGCCTCCAAGTCCTCCCTCATGGGAGAGAATTTCACACCCCTTATTCAGGCTGGGACACCCTCCATTATCCGGGGCTACAGAAGTGGAGGGCATCATCTGTGATAAGTGGTGGAGCTTCATGCCGTTCCATATGGACGTATATTCTCTTTGCTTACACTTTAAGCTGGCTGGACACCAGCCAGCTCTGGTCAGAAGTCACAAAGTTGTTTTAGCTCAGTACATGGTGCCTGTGTCTCGTATCTCGGTAGGGTTTATTAGTTGAGGCTCAACGCGGCGCTAGGACGGCCATCTGGCCCCCGGTGCGAAGCGAGCTCCCAACCAGCTAGTGCAAAGCGTGGGCAGGACCAACGGGAACGCGTCTGCACAGTCCCGTGTGAACTAACCCTGGTGAACTCAACCCATTTGCTTCACGAAAAATTTAGATTTCAGAACGCAAGAAAAGTTTAGCACTAATGAAATTAAAGAAATAATGACCCTTAGCTCAGCTAAGGAGCATAAAAGAGGAGCAAGGGACTGAGCAGTATTTCCTGTGCCCCCCTTTGTGTGTGCTTTGCCCCTTTGAATGAAGGTTTTCTGTTATTCCTGGATTGGACATCTCTACAACAGGGGAAGAACCTTGTTATCTGTACCCACACCAAGGCCATATAAATGAGTTACACCCCCGTGGTACTTTTTAATCAAAGATTAGAGATGAACCCTGTCTTAAAGAGAACACTGGCTAATATATTTAATTGCCTTATTTCTTTGTGCCTTTACATCAACTAATCAAAGCCCAAAGTCCAACTCATCAACCTGTTCTCCAGGATCACGTTCCACTGCATCTGACCTGAAACACACCAACACTTCTTAACCTGGCACCAAGCAACACAACCGGTGTGACACTAAGAACAGCTCTGGACAAAAAAATATTGAGCAATGCCAAGATGGCGACTGACGTCCCATCTTCAAGTGGCACCAAGATGAGCAAGAAAAGCAAAATACACCCTTCCCAGCAGCCAACACCAAAAATGAGATTCAAGTTTCATTCATACAGAAGCAAACACTGTAAAATATGCCCCCTCCTCCATGAAAACAGTATCACATAAGCTTTCTTTAATTTGCAGGTACTCACACCAACTATTTATTGATTTCTTACACAAGTGCCATTAGGTGCAAATGCTGGTAAGGCCTCTAATGCAGGGAAAACTACTCCACTTCCCACAAAGAGTATACAAAGATACACTTCCTATATTTGACATAAAGACATAAAATACAGAGAGGTTCACAGCACAAATGAGCATCTATGTATTCAGCTTTAACAAAAGGGCTGAAAATTGCCATTCCTTGCTTCCACTCCCATCTTAACACATATGGCCCAGCATATCTATATTTTCTTAAAAGAAAATATCCACAAAACTAAAATATCTTAATAAAAAGGAAGGATTCCAGCTTACAAACCCTCGCACATCCAAGCTGTGTAATGTTTTCAGTGGGACCATTCCCACTGAACTACTCACTGGAATAAAAATTTACAGGATCACCATTTTTAAGAGGATATTTAGGTGATTCCATAGGTTAGTGAAGAATTCACTCTACAATAAAGCTTCTTTTCCTTAGAGAACAGAATGAAAGCATCAGAAATGATCCTAAATCTAGTAGACTTCACAGGTTATTAAAAAAAAAAAACAACAGCACAGGTTTACATTATATACTCATGGAATATCCTATATACTGCCAAACACCACACCACCGGGGGTGGGGGGTGTGTCAGTAATTTATTAAGTGAAAACAATGATTTTATTTTTTTTTTCCTCTTTTGTAAAATGTAAAAATTACAGAGTTTGTCTTTAAAATATAGTTGTCAAATATCAAGGGGTACATACATGCTAACATTTACCCTAAGGGTATTTTGGGGCTAGAGTCGGTTACAAATAAAATCTTTATTCATATGAACAGCTACCTGGGGGGCAGTACTGAATGTTACACATAATATTTATATATATATATATTTAAAATAATCTAGAAGTGCTATTAAAGCAAACTGGAAGCTACACTCCATTGAGTCTCTACGTTTTGCAGGTCTAAGTCTTATATTACTAACCAGGAAAAACAAAAAAAGCTAAAAAATCTCTTTTTTTTGTTGCATGCTTTCTAGAATTACTGAATAGTCACCATGTGCTATGGAAAACAACTCCAGACAAGATCAGACATCTACATTTATCAAAGAGTTTAAGCTGTCTGAAGCAAGTTGGGAGACAAAGCAGACAACGCGGCAGCGCTGCAGTCTGCCAGCAGCCCGGGGAGGTCACGTCTCGCTGCTGGACCTTCCTAATTTGTGGAATGAAGATTATAATATTCCAGCAACTGCTAACAAAACCTCTGTAATCGCTGAAAAAGTTGTCTAGAAAAAGTAGACAGTAATAGTGGCCTTTTTGAGGACGTTTCAAACAGTGTGATTTGGAAATTGCCACCACAAGGATGAAACTTCTTTGCAATTAAGGAAAAATCACGTTAATCTCTGTAGAGCAATTAAGCAACCTCTTAAAATGCCCAGTTCTGGGACTGCTGGACATCCATGTATTAGGCCATTTCAAGTTTACTAGCTGTGTGTGCCACCTTTAAAATCTCTCCTGATGGCCTTCCACGTTGGAGGGACTCGCTGCGTGCCTGACCACCCTCGTTCAGCAGGGTTTCTGTTCTACTTCAAGATGAAGGAAGACCTGGTTTGATGACATGCTGCACCACGAAGCCATGAAACCAGAGAGGTGACATGTTTTTATGGAGAAATACAGCACATCCTTTGCATCAGGGAACTAGGATAGATCTATGTGGTGTTACAGATAAAACACTAAGTGTGTGATATCTTCCATAAGAGCTACATGTGTCCCCTTGAAGGGTGAGGGTATCTTCTCCCTGAGATAATTCTGGGTAAATCTCACTGTTGCACTGGACCATCCATTGCACACCAAGCTCACAAAAGTTACATTAGATGCCCATCTCATCATCAATTCAAGCTTTATGTCTCGCTCAGGGGAGTACATGTCTGCTCACTAAAAGCACTTGCAAGTTCATCACGAGCTCTTTGGTCACTGCAAAGCACCTGAACATCTACGGCTCTGCACTCGATACTCTGCTACAAAAGCACTTTTTAAATCCATTCCTTAACTCACTGAACATCACCTGAAAACTAACAAACCTGCTTCCTTCCCATAATCAGCTTAGTTGTACACAAGTACAGAGCATTTAAACCCCATAGATCTATAGCAATACCTGAGTTACTAGCTCCAGCGTTACTCCTCATACATACCAACACCTTGGAGTACAGTTTGAGAAGAGAAATTTAGCAATTCAGCTCTGTTAATGGTAATGTTTGCACTTGAAGTATCTGTGAGTTTTCTGTTTTATTAAACACACAAATAGAAACAAGGTACTTACGAAATGTCACATTCATGAAAATCAGTCGTACAAGTAACGTCAATATTTTAAATAATGCAAATTCGGTATTTCCCACGACCTCATGAGAAGGTTGAAACATTTAAATGTGTAATTCAATACACACAAGTCCTTCTAGTTCACAATGAGAATTTTGTCTTAGCAAGCTGCTACCTGGGAGGCAGATTTTACTAGCAAGCTCATAATAAAAGAATCAATGTTAATTTTAATCAATTTCTTTTTTCCTAATAGGAGAGAGTAGTCAGCCTCATAAGGTTGTAGGTTGATGACCTGTACTTTCAATTTAATAAAATACCCAAAACATTCAGTTACAAAACAAACATTAAAAACATGCAGGTAAAGTAGAATGTTCCTCTAATCATTTTCCTCTCACCAGTCACATCAGCCCTTGCTCCTAAAGTTTTCTCCAGCCTGTGAGGACAAGGTACACACAGTTCTTAAATATTGCATCTCAATGAACTTTGAGTATCTGATCCAGTCTGATTAAACCCTAACAGCAACAGCAGAGAGAAAGCTTCCCTCTCTTTAAGCTTCTCTATTGGTTAGATCAGATCTATTTGCTGTCAGTAAAGGTTATATTTGCACATAAGTCTATGACAGATTGCAAGTTTATTAACTTCAAGTGAGTTTTCAAGCTGCTGGGTTGAGGTTTTTTTGTTGGGTTGTAATTTGGGGGGATAGGGAGGTTGGTTGGGGTTTTTTTTTGTCATTATTCCCTCCCCCTTCCCCCAAGATGTGGGTTACTTGACAAATTGGAGCTAAGTTATCTTAGGTCAATGTAACTGTAAGTTAAACTAATGAAGTGTATGTCTATGAGTGATGTCTGATTAGTTTAATACAGTTAGTGCTGGACAGCTTGGGCTGCTGACCTTGAAGGAACACAGATAACATTGCGATGCGTTGGAGGATGTGGTTGTGATACAAGACAAATTTACATAACAGTTTGTCATATACACTCCTCCAAAACAAAATTGTTGCAAAAGGAAAGCAATGGGAAACCAGCACTAAATGTCTCGCACAAGACAAACCAGGGAACATTAATTATAACATTTGGCTTGGGATGGGAGCTTATTTTAAATGCGAGCCAGAAAGAAGCACAGAAAAGGTGTACATTGATATAGCACACATTCCAAAACAGATTAGGCACTGTGTTGGGTTAGCCTTGTTCACACACAGCCTTCTAAAGCACTAGATCCACTCTTGAAAAATCATATTCCTTCCCCAGCTGACTATGTCTGCTGGTGACAAACACCAGCCCAAATTCCGACCTGTACGTAGCTGGTGCATCATTTAGCTATGCTTCGAGTCCACAGTTCATTCTGTGGCTGAAAAACAGCTGCTTGTGCTAAAACATCCCCAATGCACAATGTCTCAGTGAAAGTGCAAAGTCAACTGAGTGCACATTCACTGCCCATGCCACGATGCTCAGCTGCACACACGGCGTCACACGACATGTCACTGCTCGATACAATCACCCTACCACATCTCAACCGATCAGGTAGGCCAAGCAAAAAATCGCTGGGTTTAAAGACAGCTTGGTTCTGGAGTGACTGATTCTCACTACATGATAGCTATCAGCTGACCTAAATACTCTGCTTTTATCAGTCCAGGTTCTAGCTGATAGAAATTCACCACTTACATAAATGCATAATTGACACCCACAGTCGCTGGCACGTTATGGAACCAGACTATCATTAAGATAAAACTGCTCCCTTAACCCTCCTGGTCAGCCTGAGCAGCACACACTGATAAATCAGACTTGCCAATAGAGACATGGGAGAGCAAGTCAGGAAGCTTGCAGTGTTTACTTCTGAGCCATCTTTCAACTTGATCCATGACGCAGTTTAAACCTTTCAATATTGTCAGATTCACCTGATAATTTTAAAATCAGATGTACAGCTACATGTGTACGTGAGCAGGCATCCATGTACATGCACTCTCAGAGACTCTCAAGGGCTAGAAAAAAAATAGTCCAAAACATGTCAATAATTTCCCATCTACGCCCCAAGAAGTCCACACAAGATGACAACCTCACATTGCCCATCACAAGTCTCCGTGTGAACACTCATAACCAGAAATTCAGCTCAAGAGATGTGGTTGAAGGCCTCTCTGTAACTAGAGCTTGGGAACTATTTAGTTCCAGGGTTACCTGTAATTAGTACTTGCTGGCACTGTTTGCATGAAATAAAGAGCAGCAGTCCGTGCTTTCCAATGCCACTTCTTGGCAGGCAGCGTGCAGAGGACACAGTCTTCTCGTAGCTCTTCCTGGAGAAGGTCCATCAGCTGTTTGTGGGAGCCACCATAGAAAGGTTCAATGAGAAGAACACTCATTTTCCAAATACTTCAGACCATTTAGATTCTGAAAATGACAACAGAAAAATATATTACTTTAGAAATAGAACTTTTATTTAAGAAAATTATATTGGAAAAAAAGATATATTGTTAGGCCTTATAGTGTTTTCATTTTCCCCGTGAAATTAATCCTTTATAATTATATTAACGAGGCTACTTTGCAATTATGATGACAAAATTATCACACCTATTAGTTGCAACCATTAAAAGATACAATTTGTAATTTTTAAATGGATCAAAAATACACCAGACTTTAACAAAAACACTATATTTGTAATTTACCGGTTCGGTTTCAAACAGGTATTTAAAATAGCAGCTTTATTCTACACACTCACTTTTAACATACAATTCTTCCACAGGTTTGGAAGCAGTTATTCATTTCCACATAGGTTTCTCCTCTTTTTCTGACAACAGATAAACATAAAGGACAACTGGAACACAATTCAGGCCCAATAGTGTTAATTGAAGTAATCTGGGTGACCTAAAAGCAGCCCAGGGAGATGCAGTCTGAGCATCCTGCATCTCTAGGAGCTGGGATCACCAACTGAGCACCAGGCTTGGACACTACAGGGGAGACCACAGGGATTTTGGGGGTGGGTTTATTGCTTTTGGTTGACTGCATACTCCAAAATGGCTGGAAGAGAACAGCATCACAGGCTTAAGGAAGCTCTCAGATGAGAAGCCACAGAGCTGCTCACAAACAGGATGCAAAACATGCTGCCCAAAGTGAAGGGGAAGATGAAAACCCTGTGACTATTGCTCATCTCTTTCATGAGTCATAGACTTGGGGTCCTGAAAAGCTGCTTTTCAGATGCTTTGAGCAAATACATCACACACAAAAGCTGCAAACAGGGATTTGCCATCCACAACTGCCCCTCTGATGGTTTCCCTCTCAACAGACCCTAACAAGGCAGGACTCCCCATTACACTTGTTGGCTCAGGCATCATGTTTGATGCTGTACATTGCAAGACCCTACATCCATTTCCTGACCTGCAATTTCTAGTGTTTTCAGGCTGTAATCCTTATTTTATCAAAGCTTTCGGTGACAAGAAATGAGAATAAAAGAGTTACACACTCTCCAGAAAAAAATTAGTCATCATTGCAACCTTGAAATTTAGTTAAATTCAAGTTCAGATTAAAACAAACTGTAATCAGAGGGTAGAAGACAAACAGAAAACCCTTCTAAGTGCATTGTAGCTATCAAAAGATCACCTAGCCAGCAACAAAAATCCAAATACTGAATACATTTCATTGGAAGACAAAATATAACAAAGCTCTAGATAGTTTTGAGTCATTGGCCCATCACAGGGACAGATGAAACAATGAAGTTGATCTCCTGGGTCACTGCAGATCAGCAAGAGAAGTAATACTCTGTGCTTTGATTTACTTGCATTAATCCAGCCTGGATTCATATTTTAACTTGTTCTATCATTCACACCCCTATATTGTTTCAAATAAATTAATTTTATTTTGGAGAAATATGTTCCTTTCAAAAGAAAAAACAAAACCCTTCTGGAAGCAAAGACTTTGCTCCATATTTTGGAGCTTGTTTCATTTCAGGTAGCAAAGCAGATTCTGATCTCTTTTCCACTGACCTAATTTAAAAAAAAAAAAAAAAAAAAGAAAATCCACCCTGGATCTCTCCATTGACCCCNCTTTTGAGATCACTGACGCTTTCTGAATTTACAATGATGTAACCGAAATCATACCCTGCACTCCAAAGCCCTTTTGGAGCCTGCAGGGTAATAACTGCTACAAAAACACAAGCTGTGTTTTAGAATCTGCACTATTCACCTAAAGAACAATTTGCAATTAATCACTCTACACTTGACATCAAATGTCACCAAAAATTTAATTCAAAGGCTTACAGGGAAGCATTCTGCAAGTTCAGCCCCCCCAAAAAATGGGGTTACATGAAAAAATCGGTAAATGCCACCGAGCCTGATCAAGCTGCAGTTAATTTACAAATCACCAGCGGTATCAGTAATATCAATTAGTGAAACATCTGATCAAATCACACTTCAGACTAGTTCTGAAACCGGTTTTATCACCAGGTTTAGCTGAATCGGCGCTTTGGGTTTATTTTGCAACAGTTTTCACTGCACGTCCCTTACGGGGACGGAGAATGACTGTACGTGCTGACGGTAAGAGCCTCTCTCAGTTCTCAGGTTCCATCTTGCTTAAAGTGCCTGACATTTAGTCCTGCATTTATCCCACCTTTAGATCTATTAATAAAAACAGCATTATGCAAATATTAGGCAAATATTGCCATACAATAAACTGCCTTTGGCTGTTTGCATTGGGAAACTGGGTTGCAACTACTGCTCCATCACGGAGCGGGTGTTAGACGGCTCTTGCTACGTAACTCTTCACAATAACACCCATAGACCCCATGGCAGCAGCACACATGGGTGAAAAGAGGCAATGACACATTTTCTGAGATGCTCTGAAGCACAAAGGTTTTCTTTAAAAAGCTCCAGCTCCTCCAAAATGTAGGTAGTGCACCCCAAAATCCCCACTGGTGTTTGCAGGATTCTAGTGTCATATTATGACATGTTTCCATCAGGTTTAGAAAAAAAAAAAAAAGAATGTTCTATAAAGCACAGTATATATGGGAGGTTTTCCTCTTGGTTTTTGTTGGTATGGTTTGTTTTGTTTTTTTTTACAAGATGCTACTTAAATATGAAACTACTAAAGAATAATGGCAGTACAATATATGTCACTGCAACTTCAGGGATTGACTAAACCAGAGCAATGAAAAAGTCAATAAATCTTCTGTTTTAAAAAGATAACGCTGATAACACAAAGGAAATTATATTATATATAGCTAATAATTTCTTGTATTTAAAAAGGCACAGAGGAGGTAGGAGACAGTGATTTACCTCGTATTTCATCCACATGACTTCCAGTTTTGCTCACATAAAAAAAAAAAAAAAAAAAGCCATCTATTATTTTTGCTTTATTTCCCTTGACCTAGCCAAGTTAAGGTAAATATGTACCATATACTCCTCAGAGGTCTGGAAAAGACACAGCTGATAAATGGCCTGAGAACATTCACCGTATCTGATGGAATGCAATCCTCAATTAAATATAAATCACTCCAGGTATTCTTTGCCCCGTTTCAAAGAAAACAACAAATATTAGAAAAACAGAACCGCTTCCCCTTTCTCATTACAGCGCTTCCTCTCTGGAGCCAGCGATCCTGGGTGTTCCTCCAACAGCTCAACCCCAGCCACAGCATCCTCTGCTTTGAAAACCTGCTGCTCTGCCTAAACAGACGAAGAAGAAGAAACTCTCTGAAATAGGAAAATCCTCCTGAGCTGTAACCATGTCAGAAATGCCATGACTAATACAGAGGTAGGCTGAAGAAATTCGGGTGGGTAACGAGGTGCTGTCTCAAAGCCAGCATCTCAGGGTGACATTCATCCAGGACTTTTGTCACTTGCTTCGGCTCATGGTGAGCACGTTGAGGGAAGATGGCAGGTGATGAGCCCCCACATCACTCCCTGCTGTTTGGCTCAATCATTTTCCTCTAAAAGAAGAACTTCTCAGTACTACATAGAGCAATAAATAAATATTTACTTTAATGACATGGAAGAATTAACTGTTCAAGTAGCCACAGAAACCATGGGTTTTTTTTTCCTCAACTCTAGCTGAATACCAACTAAAGCATTTTTATTAACCAACCTAGGTAAGAGAAAGCTCATCATTTTCCATGATTTATTGAAGAACACACATTCACTCTGCCTTATAAACAGGAGTGTGGTTTCACAAACATCAGCACAGCTTGCATCAGAAAGCCATAATTAGCTCTGTTCACTGACGTACTCAGACAACATAAATTACAGATCATGTTTAAATATCTGTCCAACAAAATAGTTGAGCAACAATCCAAAACCAAAGGAATAATTGTTAATATATTCCATAGGTAGACAGATGCTATTAGCTACAGGAAATAAGGTATATGGTTTCAGTAATGATTGTTTTAACGGTCACAGTCCCACACGTATGAGAAATTTATTCCACCACCGTATCCAGAGCACATGTAGTTCAGTATCTAATAAATCAAGCAACTACAAAACCCATCAGGTAAGCATTGTGGACACCAACATACTCATAAACTTTGATGATTACCAAAAAACACACTGTAATACAAGCAAGAAGCTTTTCCATGTCCCACACCATGATAAAACGAGATTTTCCGAAGGATTACACTGGGTCTTTTCCCTTTCCTCCTGCCCCTTCTCCCTCCCAGCCCCACACCATGGGCCCATCCGAAGTGTCGTGCAGAGTACACACACACAAACCTAGAATGAAAGAGCCTGCCTTCCCCTCCCACTCATGACAGTGACTCACCAAAACCCCACAGCTATACCTTAAACACGATCATATTTTAATATTTGACCAAAACTCGCACTGAGATCACCCAAAAGTACCGTCTCTGAGGATTGTCATTACCGAACTGGTGCACGAAACGAGAACGCCCCTTATCTTTTAGATAAATCAACTGGAAAAAGCAAAAAGTTCTCCACATCTTTTGAGAATGTGGTGAACCAGAATCAATCACCTTTATTCAGATGGCTGCATCAGCACTAATATTAATTTACTGGTGGCACCTATAAACCACAATCTGCCCGATCCACACAACCTGAGAGCTGCAAACACCCACAAAATGCCAAAAAAACAGTATTACCTGCAGGCACCCTCCATCCCAACCAGCACGGGTCACACTGCCTGAATTGCTCTCACTCCATGTGAAAACACATTTAACTTTCCTGTGCTTGAGGTGTACAGATATGTTTGCAAAAACTGCCTTAGTTACAGTGACATCCCATTCCAAACCAGAAAGAAAAATGGGAGAAAATGGGAGAAGCGACACTGGTCACGGGTAAGGATCCCCCCCAACTGGGAATGCTGCCTCAAAATCCCTCGTAGTGTACACCTTAATGATGATTACCTGAAGGAATTTTAGGTTATTTTAAAGGTTATTTGCTTAAGGATGTGAGCAGGAATGTGCATGTGCCTGCCTGACCTCTGAGGAGGTGTATGTGGGGCTAAGCACAACTCAGAACCGGGGCTCAGACACGCTACATACCCTGTGGACTACTTCTGTGAGTTCTGGTCACAGAACCACGGCACATTAGCAGTTGGAAAGGACCTCAAAAGATCATCTAATCCAACCCCCTGCCTGAGAAGGATCACCTAGATTAAATCACACAGGAACGTGTCCAGATTGGTCTTGAATGTCTCCAGAGAAGGAGACTCCACAACCTCTCTGGGCAGCCTGTCCCACGGCTCTGTCACCCTCACAGGGAAACAGTTTTTCCTTGCATTCAAATGGAACCTCCTCTGCTCCAGCTTGGACCAGTTCTCCTTGTCCTATCACTGGCCATCACTAAGAGCCTGGCTCTGTTCTCCTGACACGTGCCCCTTTACATATTCATAAAGGTTAATGAGGTCACCCCTCAGTCTCCTCTCCTCAAAGCTAAAGCAACCCAGTTCCCCCAGCCTGTCCTCAGCAGGAAGATGTTCCACTCCATCACCTCAGTGGCCCTGTGCTGGGCTCTTTCAAGGAGTTCTGTATCCTTCTGGAACTGAGGGGCCCAGAACTGGACACAATATTGCAGGGCAGAATAGAGGGGTAGAACCTCTCTTGATCTACTAGCTACCCCCCTTCTAATACACCCCAGGATGCCATTGGCCTTCTTGGCCATGAGGGCACATTGCTGGCTCATGCAGATCTTGCCATCCACCAGGACCCCCAGGTCCCTCTCACCTGCACTGCTCTCCAACAGGCCAGTCACCAACCTATACTGGTACCTGGGATTGTTTCTCCACAGATGCAATACCCTACACTTGCCCTAATTAAATCTCATTAAATTTGTCCCTGCCCAGCTCTCCAGCCTGTCTTGTTGAATGGCAGCACANCCCAGCTCTCCAGCCTAAGTCTTGTTGAATGGCAGCACAACCTTTTGGTGTGTCAGCCACCCCTCCCAGCTTTGTGTCATCAGCAAACTTGCTGATTCTGCACTCATCTAGGTCATCAATGGATATATTGAACAGTACTGGTCCCAGTAGTGACCCCTGAGAGAGTCCACTAGTTACAGGCCTCCAGCCACACTCTGTTCCATTAATGACAATTCGCTGGCTTCTTCCCTTCAACCAGTTCTCAATCCACCTCACTACTCTGCCCTCCAGGCCACACTTCCTCAGTTTACCCACCAGGATGCTGTGGGAGACAGTGTCAAATGCCTTACTGAGGTCCAGAAAAACCACATCCACTGCCCAGCCATCATCCATCCACCTGGCTATATCTCCATAAAAGGCCATTATGTTGGTCAAACATGACTTCCCCTTGGTAGACTGCTCCTAACAGCCCTCTGATCCTTGATGTGCCTGGAGATAGCATCAAGGACAAGCCATTCTATCACCTTTCCCGGGGTGGAAGTGAGACTGACTGGTCTGTAGTTACCCAGGTCCTCCTCCTTGACCTTTTTGAAGACCAGAGTGACATCTGCCTTCTTCCAGTCCTCAGGCACCTCTCCAGAATTTCTGAAATATGACAGGTAGTGGCCTAGCAATGACTCCTGCCAGTTCCCTCAGCACCCTTGGGTGCATCCTATGATGAAGTAAAGCAAATGTTTCTCACAGGAAGAAGTTTTCTTCATTCCTTCCAAAAGAGAAGGAGAAAAGACAAAGAAGAGGTGTGATGGAGAACCAGGAGTCATGATCTGCCACTGAAACAACTACAGCCACCCATCACCAAGCTGGATTACTCTTCCACAATTTGTTCCTCCACTTCCTTTCATGGCCCCAAGAGATTTACAGAGGTCAACATGAGCATGCTGCAGAGCTGCAAACCTTAAGACAGTCCACGAGCTTCACCAAAAGTTCCAGTGTTATTCTGGGTAGCTCTTCAGCCAGTAACAGGATTTGGGGGGGCAGAAGAAAAAGTAAGAAAAATTAGTACAGGTCTGGTACAAGAGTATAACCTGAAAATACAAGGTTAGCAATTGCATTTGATAGAAAATTATTCTGATTTAACAGTTAATTATAAGCTCCCATTTGCCATGTAATTCAAAAGCCGGGAATGATAACTTACTTTAACAGACTGCTAATGCTGTTTAATGGTATGTTGGTTTTTATGCACCTTATTTGGACTGTGTTTACAGTGCTTGAAGGCTCAAGACACTTTACAAGACTCATCTTTTCCAGTCCTGTACCTATTACTATAAATTTGATAATATTGATGATCTTGAGAGCTTACATTAGGTTTAAATAGATGAACGATGCTTGATTTAGAATATCTCCGAGTGGATAGGGAACTAATAGGTGTGGTAATGGGAGATGTAGCACTATTTTTAAACTTGACAGGAGACATATTAGTTGCTAGTTCCCTATTATAGAAAAAGCACCAGTCTGGTAATAATGGGCTGGCATTTTGAAATTCCTCCAATTTATTAGGAATACGATGAGAAATGTGTTCCACACATTCTGAGCTTCAGACCAGTTTCTGTATGAAAAGGTAAGCATTGCAACCTGCATTTATACCCAGTCTAAGATATATATATAGATAGATGTATACTTGAAAAAAAAAAGACTTGCAAATATTTAAACTAATTTAATTGGAAGACATAGCCTATAGTTTGTATCAGCTGACTGATTAAAGGGCAAAACACTTGGTAGAAGCCATCATTAATTGCTCCGTGAGATAACAGAATCACCCTACGTGAAAAAGTTGGTTTGTTTTCAAATTTAAAGTAGTAAAACCTTCAATGAATCATAGAGGGATAGAATTTTAAGGCTGGAAATGACCCCTAAGATCATCTGGTCCAACCATTAACCCACCACCACCAAGTCTACCCTTAGACCATGTCTTCAAGCACTGCATCTACCTGTCTTTTAAACACCTCAAGAGATGGGGACTCACAAATAACAAATCATTCTTGTGTCCCAGAGATTTGGCATTCAGCACTTAAACAGTCCTCTTGTGCAAAGCTGGAACTGCAAGAGTTAATTTAAACATTAACTTAAACATTATGCCTGGTAGCCTGAGAAGTTTGGCAGCAACTTTTGAGTGGGCACAAGCCAGATTTATTTTACAGTCAGAAACTATCCATTTGAATATGTGATGAAAGGATCTGCATCTTCAGTCACACCTTGAGTCAACAAAAAGGATGGGATGAGATCTACTGTCAACTCAAGCTCAACTGTGAAAGCGGGGAGGAGCCCCGCACCGGGGAGTACCACAGAGGGACAGAAACATGAACTTCACAACACACACAGGCAGGGCTACTTCAGAGAAAAATTCCAACACTATGTAAAATGGACCTCAAAAGGGGTGGCAAATGCATCTGCCATGTTATTCACCCAAAGACCCAGGGGAAAAAGTAATTTAAAACAATAATCATGAGGATTTTGCCACGGTACAAAACCCATCACCAAGCGAAGGGAATAAATCATCGGGTTTTCGTTTGTTTATAAGCAGCAGTACTAGATCCCTACAGCAGTTTGGGTATGACAAGCTTGTGACTCATAAAGTAACTTCAGGGTTTCAAAGTTACTTGCACAGAAAAGTCCTGAATTTTAACTATTAAGTACTAGAATTCAACAGATGAAATAATTTTTGGTCTCACTTGCCCAACTCTTGCTTTCTCAGGAGTGACCTCAGCCAATGCTTCATACTATGACTCTGTGAGAACAGAAACACATCTCGGTAACTTCTGTCCAGTCAGCATCACGTTATCTCTTTCAGAAAACATTCAAAAGCTCTCACAATCCCTACTAAACATGACACAACACTGAGTGAGGGCTTCATATGCTGCTAAACTTATTTTTCCATATTATTTTCAACTTGACTTACAGAAGACAGGTTGTCCACATCAATTTCTATGTCTAGCACAATGAGAGCTGCCAATGTGATTCAGTAGTACAGCATCACGTTTCCTGTAAATAATTTTCCTGAAACATTTTGGCTAGGCTCTCTGAAATGGCTGTGGCAATATTACAGGCTCCAGAGTAGGGTCAAAGCAGCTTCTGGCAACACTCCAAGTGTTCCCCAACATTGCTGATCCAAGCATAGCAAATCTAATGACCTTCACCAGAGGCTGTCCGCAGAAGTTGCAAAATACTTCCAAGGATCTCAAATTAATTTCACTTCACAAGCATGTGAAAGTCAAGGAGTCTACCTACTCCACTGGGAAGTGTCTGTGGATACATAAATCACAGAAAGATGAAACACACTGACATGAGGTGAAGAAAGATGTCTGTTACTGGTCAACTGAAATGGTAAGTATTTCAGGATCTTTTCTTTTTTTTTTGGCATAAATAAAAGTGAATCCAATATGGAAGGCTATTCTGGTTATTTTGTAAACAACTTTCAGTTCAGAGATGATGGTTTAGAAACAGATACTGCAAAAAGAACAAATATTAATGTCTGGGGGAGACCCTAACTGACACAAGATGAGCATAGCCCTTTTTAGCACCACCACAGATAAGAGCAAGGATAGGACGTGCACAGAGGACATCAAGATGCAAATTTTTTTCCTTGAAGATTATCAGATGACTGGTATTAGAAAATCACCATTAAAATCACTACCATCAGAAAAACCATGGCTTAAAAACTTTGCACGCAACAAAATCTGGCTGTAGCACATGATCTGCATCACAGTCTCTAATGAAAGTAGTTTAAAGCAGTTTGCTTTTTAATTTTACCTCATTATAAATCATGAAGATATTAGTAGAACTCAAGATTTCAGCTTTAGTGTTGCTTCAGGATCAGTTCTCTGGCTACCTAAAAATAAGTCTGAGTCAACTGGCCATGCTCTTAAAACTTTCCTCCTAAAATCTGAAAACCCTTATCAAAAATCAAACATCCTGTTCACCAACACCAAAGTGATACTGTCAGTCATCAGCTACTCCAACCTGAACCACTGGAGAACCTGCAGTACCCAGCAAGCTCCTCCTGCAAGATGGCACAACATTAGGAAAAGTTAGTTTATAATGGCCATAACTGCTGGGGTGGAGAGAAAAACCATCTTTACTGCAGAGCTCAAAGCTGAGGAAACTATTTTGAGGCTATTACTGGATGATAACTACTTAAAGTTTATTTGGCTATTAGTAGGTGCTCTACTGACATTGCTGATACAACAAAATGCCAGAAATACCACCATGAGCCAGCACGAGAAACCATTTACACCTCGCGCACGCAAGGTCTGTGCTTTATATTCCCACTTCTTCGTTTCAAAGTCACAGAGATCACAAGTTTCACCAGCCAGTTAAAGATCTGACTTGTACTAAGGATTTAAGAGTTGTGCAGTTATCCTGGCCATTGGGAAATTTTTGGCAATACCATCAGTTAAGCATTCACAGCAGCTGAAAGCAACTCCTGAAGACCTGGAGAAGAGCAGTGTATGAATAAAATAAAATAAAATAAAATAAAATAAAATAAAATAAAATAAAATTTTATATCAGATAATCTTCCACATGCAATTGGACTCAAAGCAATGCTATCACTAAAACCTTTGGTATTTCCCTTTGTTTTTTCACTTTTTAAACAAATAACTAATTGTGATGGCTAAGACATTGAGAAAAGTGTCTTATCAACTGCTTATCTGAAATAAGGCTGACCTACCAACAGTCCTTCAAACTCTGCAGTGTTCACTGCAGCTCCAGATGAAAGCCATGAACCCTTTTGCTGTGAAGGCTTTCAACCCAAACACACCAAGAATTAAGTCTAGGAAAAGGTCTTGCCTATTAACCAAGCCACACAACAGAAGCTGCTGAGGTGAAGTGGAATCACATCAATTAAAACTTAAAAATAAGAAGTATAAAAATGCTATTTTCAACTGTTTCTTAGTCCTTCCTAGAATTCCAGTGAATTCATGTAGTTTTAAAGAAGCTTTAGTGCTGCCTCCTGGCTGATAAAAGAAAAGGAAATTATGAACCATTTCCACCTTTATAAACTTCTACCCTTAACAGCTGCACTTTCTACCAGTTAATAAAACAAATACACTCACTAAACAATGAAGTCTTAGAAGTCTGCAGAAATTCAAGCCATGAATATTTAGGTCCCAGAAGTTTGTTTTATCATACTGGGTTTTATTAGTGATACATTAGAAGTCACTGTGTGCTCCAGGGAAGTCAGTGCATCCTTGCTCTTCAGTCATGGAAGAAAATAAAGATACTGCAATTTTGTCAGTGCTGGGGTGATGGCTCTGCACACCACTGCACTTGGCTATTTTTAGGAAAAAGAAAACAGCAAAAAAGTTGAGATTTTCAGAAATCACCTTCACAAAGGAGATCAAAATCTAGCAAACATTTTATGTGGGTCTCATTATGGAGTTAATGAATTCAGATCTCTCAGATCAGATGTGATCTTCCCATCGCAGAGGTCGGTCCAACAAAACCAGTTAGATGTAGATAACTTGAAGGTGTAGGTTTAGCCCCACATTTCAATCACAAATCCCTCTGGAATTCACTCAATCTGAATACTGGAGATCAAAATATAATTGTGAGGAAAGATGTAGGGGGAAAAACAAAAAAAAAAAAGACCCTAAAAAAAAGGGTTGGATGTTCAGTATAACAACAGCTTCTTGCTAAGTTGTCTTCAGCAAATGTATACAGTGGAAAACAACACAGCCAGGGCACCCAAATTAAGCAGTACTGAAGAAATGCTTTAAGAAGAGAGGAGTTTTTAATACCTACCCACATCCATCAGGCGTTGGTTCACTTCCGCTGAAGAGAACCTAATCCAAACTCTGCTCATTTCCAAGCGGTTAAGAAGCCATTTGCGAGGTGCATTCAAAATGCAGCTAAGACGAACAAAACCTGTTTTGCATGCCAATATCCTTGGAGAGGGCAATATTCATGCAAGCTGATTCAAGCTACTCTTCAGAGCTGAGGCACTCTGCCTTCCCACTGAAGCTTTGAATGAGTATGGACAAGAGAGAGCCATAAATGATTTTTCCTAGACTCTATAGACAGCTGGTTTCTTAACGCTCATGGAAGTGTTTTCTTGGGCATTAACAGAATGACTTAGAAAAAAAGACTTTTTTTTTTTTTTCTTTTCCTCCCTTTAAAGCTGTTTTGCTCTTCAAACTGTGTAACACCACTTGATATTTAGTGTATATTCAACTCCCATGAGCTACTCAACCGAGCACTAGGCGTCGGCATGCCGAAGGTGCGTGATGGTTGACTAAGATGTGGGCCATTTCACATGTCTCTGCTTATTTACAAATACCACTTACATACTGCTGACATTTATAATGACACCTGGGATGTTGCTGACACACCACTGCGTTCAAAAAGTTTGCATCCACAGGCAGAGCCGATTCTAAGAAACCCGCTCGCAAACAGGCTCTGCATTTCCTTTAACTAGAAAGGTTATTTTGACTATTTTCTATGTGAATAGGGGAAAAAAAAATAGCTGCAGAAACTGGGTTTAGCAAGGCTAATCCCTCCCCTGATTTTCCTATCACTCAATGCTAATTCATGTGACTACTTCTGTCAAAAAAGTTCATAAATTTTCTCCTGATCATAACTGGGTCGCTTATACCATAGACAGACATTCATACATATACAGAATTTCATGTATCTCACAAATTTCATATAATATTCATAATATTATTGTCACCTACTGACTTGTTATTCCAAAGTCCATGACCTCAAACTAGAGCACTTCATCTCTTCCAGAAACCTTGACAGAGCATTTGATGACAGAGAAATACTTGGTCTGGTCTGGTGTATGTATGTAGACTGTAATGAATTCATCTTATAGTAGAAGCAAGAGAGGAATGTAGACAAAATTATTCGACTCTTCAAAGTCAAATGAGGTCTAATCTTAAAATGAAACAAAACACTAGATCAACATACATGTGACAAGCTAATTGTGAGAAAATGCTTGGATTCAGTAAATAAACCCAAAAATCACATAGCTTGTAACTTTTTTTCTACTGTTTTGTTTAAAAATGCTTTAAACAACAAAATGTAACTGTTCTATCTCTTCCCTCCAACCCCCAAAATTGTATTACATCTTCTCCTGGTGTTTTCCCATTATTGACAACAAGAGTTTTCATTTATCCACTTTCATCCAAAAATGCTGAAGAGCTTAACAAGCATTAATTAAACCACCCAACACTCCTGTAAGGCAGGTAGGTATTGTTATCTCTACTTCACAGATGAGAAAACTTGAATTAAAAATTGTGATCTACACAATTTTCCAACAGTAATTTTCTAGTGAAGCCAAGAGCAGAGAAAAGGAGAAGGGACTCCTCTGTCCCTACTTCCAGCCACCCCAATGAGCATTCTCTTTTAAGCCAGCAGGAATTTATTTGCCATTTTGCCACACAAAAAACCCCAAATCACATTTGGAACAACAGTGTTAAATGCTCGTTATGATGAGGCTTTAGGAAAAGAGATGAACACATGTTTTATCCAGGCTGCAATTATTATTTTTTTTAACTGAAAACAAGATGAAATTTTGTATCATCTATTAATGTTATTTCTTTTTCATCTGGTTGGCTGATGAAATCCAAAATTCCATCTTCAAAAGGAAAATCCACTTCTTGAAACCATATGAATTATTTCTCAGATGACTGAATCCCTGATTTCCTCCTTTCATTTAGAATTTTGAATATCTTCTATTTTGTTTCCTACCTTTTTACCTTCTAATCACTTTTCTGTTGCACTTACCTTAGAGCTTTTTTTTTTTCCCCTTTTTCTTAAACTTTTTCAGTAACAATAACATCTAGAAAGGACAGACTTGCAAGCACATCAACTATGACCTCGCTGAAACACATAACAAAACCTCCTCTCTCAAACCACCCTCAGATCCAACTCCTTCCTATGCATGGACATAGATCATTCACCCCCTCTACTCCATCCTGGTGAGACCACACCTGGAATACTGTGTCCAGTTCTAGGCCCCTCAGTTCCAGAAGGACATACAACTCCTTGAAAGAGTCCAGCACAGGGCCACTGAGGTGATGGAGCAGAACATCTTCCTTATGAGGACAGGTCTGGGTCTCTCCAGCTTGGAGGAAACTGAGGGGTGACCTCATNAGGTTGTGGAGTCTCCTTCTCTGGAGACATTTAAAACCCATCTGGACACGTTCCTGTGGGTTCTAATTTAGGTGATCCTGCTCAGGCAGAGGGTTGTACTATATGATCTTCTGAGGTCCCTTCCAACTCCTGACGTTCTGTGATACTGTGACATCTCTACCATTGCTTCTATCTGCCTGGGCTACAATCTCAAATGCTCTCCTCTTTCCCCATCATGCTTCATTCCTCCTTAGGAAATCTCCACATTCAATACTGTCCTTTGCACCATTCAGAAGCACAGCTTCATGGCTCCCTTGCCTTATTTTCCTTGCCTAATTGCCGGTCACGCTTCCCTGCCTGCCATTTCTTCCCCACTCAAATCATCTCAAATTTACAAACCATCTCCTTCTTCCCTTCCCATCTTACCACATCAAATCAAAGTTTTCTTTTTCACCTCAGAATTGTTTTCTCCCCCAGTTAGACTTAAGGCTTTTTTCATCCCATGTTTCTCATTGTCATTAGACGTGCTTGGTAAAGCTCAACTTCCCAACAACAAAAAAACAGCTTTTAACTTGTGGCCAGTCATCCTTATTTTTATCAACTCTACTCCATATGCTCTTCCCAAAATCTCCCCAACCTTCTGTTCTCTGATTTCCAGGCCCAGCTCATGAATACTTGAGGCTACTGTGCTCTATCTACTCCGTACCTGCTCCGCTGAGCCCAACTGTTTGCACCTTTGGTCTCTACACTCCTGCCTTCTGTTCACGTCCTCTTCTGTTACTGTTACAAGTTGAGATCTGTCACAGACCCCACTTTTATCTAGGAAGCTCTTTTTACCACAGGTAACAGGTAAAACCACTTCAATGATGCTTCCTAGGTACATGACAGCCCAGCATCCTTTTGAAAATCGCTATTCCTTTATTTACTTATTTTTGCAAATAAACTCACTGGAATCCTCAAAATTAGCCAAAAAGTTCTGTGTATTTTCACTGACTTAACCAATCCATAGTCTAAAAACGTGACAGTTTCCAGCTATGCTGTTTTAGAAACCAAACTGGCATCGTTAATAATGACTTCTGACTGGAAACACATGCCATGATAGTTGAAGAAACAGCCATTAAAATACAAATAGACTGAATTTCTTTTTACCAAAATACTGTTACTTTTTTGTTGAATATACATTATTTTCTATGACTTTCATTTCTCACATTTTAGAATAATGATGAAAAGTTAAATTAGGGTTTTGGTTTTTTTTAAACCCTGTAGTTTCGGGTTGCACACCTTGTCTGAACTGCCTGCTTTACTGAAGAGAGACGACACATGCCAATGTGCAGTAAAAATAAATACCTTTTTATTCATACACCCTCTGCAAGAGCCAACTCCCAGGCTCCTAGAGCTGCTCTCATCATTGGGAAGCTGCAATAAATGTTTGGTCACCGCTTTCTCTTTCAGCTCTCAAAATTACAGCTGGATTCTTTAAGCATTACATGTGGTTTCTTGCATTTCAAAGCTTCACATTGCAAGAAGCAAGAGCTCTGCCCACAAATACTTTCTTGTTCCCACTGATTTCACGGTATAGCCGAAAAAAAGTCTGGAATAGAAGGTGCCACTCATGTCACCAGTGTCTGCAGCATCCCCCACCCTGATCACACTTGGGCTCAGCAGGGTCTGTATCTGCTTCTGCAGCAAACCAGTCAATTCCTTTATTCTCATCCCACAAAGGTGAAGTTTCAGACGAACCCACTAAGGAAAATATTTTACCACATATGCTTAGGAGTATAAAAAGCCACCATACGAAAAATTATGAACTTCCAGCAGCTTTCTGCTGTTTAATTGCCATCACACTACTTAAAATCATGACTTTCTTGCTATTTCACAATGAGGATTCTATCCTCATTGAATGAGGAAGAAATATATGCACTATAGATTATCGGTTACGATTCGTTTCCATTTTGAGTAGACTTGCTGAAACACACTCAATACTTAACAAAGGTCAAGAGTCACTTTTTTAATCTGTGCAGGTAAAAAAAAAAAGTTGTGGGCTTGGTTTTTTCCTTTCTAATATCCCCTAAGGTTAGCCATTCCTTAGCATTCATCTGGTGATACAGAAATATCTGAAATCCTTTGAAAGCTTCAGATACTCAGTACAGATCAATATGTTCCGTTACAAGAGGCCTCTCGCAGCACATCAGTCTCACTCTCCACTATTGTCATTTACTTCCTGCTTGATTTCCAATGTTTTTGGCTTTTTTTATTATTATTTTAGTGATTTTTTTACCTTCAAAGCCATGAACACTTTGTGTCTTGCCTACCAGAGAAAACTGCCCCTAATGAGCAAACTCTTTCAGCATTGGGCTGAAAAACAGGTTGGGACCCACAGAAGAGCAGTTTTGGCAAGGGACTCCTACTCTCTTCTCTTTTTTTTATCCCTCTTCAGATGCATCAACCAGTTTCAATTTACATTGAGAAGAGTTGCTCTTCCCAAATAGCCTCTTAACATGGAGACAACAGAAAATCCATTTTTCATCCTCAGAAATTAATTTTTAACTCTATCAGATAAAAATGTCTTGCCTCCATAATAAATGCTTTGCAAAGGGTAAATAACCCTCCTCCATGGCATATGATAATCCACAGGGAGACGTGGTCCTGCTCTTCTGAAGCCCAGCACCGGGCAACATCAGACCAAAGTGTGAGCAGAAGCTTCTCAGGCTTCAGAGAAACACCGGGAACATCAGACACTGAAATGTGTGTAGGTGTATTAGCAGTCCTACCATCCATCTGTCAGAAATCTTCGATGTTCCTGCACATCACCCACTGGCAGAGCTGTCTGCCAAGCAAAAATATTATGAAATGTTCATTATATGCTCAAATCTCCCCCCCCTTTCCCGAGGAGGAAATGGAAAAACCTGTCCTTCCACACGCACATACTCATTCGTTACCAAGAAACATCGAAAGACTTTCAAAGCCAAGCAGAATGAAAATCTACCAAGACCAGGACTGTGAATTTAAATATATTTTAGCAAACTTTACTTACCAGAGGATATGCTTACTTTTAGTTCACATATATCTCATTTTTTAAGGTACATTAAAGACCGAGTTTACAATTAACTGAACAGACAGCGTACAAAAGGCTTTTAGAACTACACCATATGGTCGAGGGAAAGGAACAATCTGGACTATCCACATTTCAATCTGCAGGCTTGTCCACCTCTATAACACATTGTATTGCTGTAATAAAATATTAAGATAGAAATGTAAAAGTGAAAATAATCTATCTTTTGCACTACCAGGGAACAAGGCATCCTAGAGTCTACTGCGTTTAATAAATATTTTAAGTTTTATGATTTTGGCACAGCAAATCTGATATAGTCAATAAAATTCCCAATTCATTTAAAACAGTATTTCCAGAAGGATATGGGTGGGTATTCATCTTGTGCTTCAGGGAAATAAAAAATACCAGTTTACATGGGGTATACTGGCAGCAGTTTATGTAACAGATGACACATTCTTGGAAATCAAATAAAAGCAGAAAGAAAATACCCATTGTTGCTTAGTGAAGGACTAATCACATGGTCACAGCTGGAACCAGTGTAAATCATTCATTAATAAAATTCTGTTGTAGTAGTCACTTTTTTCTACTTGTCAAATGCCACTAGAAAAAAAAAAAACTCTTTCAATTCTTTGGAGAAAGGACATTTGTGAGTATTCCATAGTAACTATTAAACTTACTAAATCTTTGTGGAAAAAATGGCTACAATGAAGGCATTGTTATCACTAAGGAAAACTAGAAATGCTTGTGTATTTTGTTGTGTATTTTATATATAATCCCAGAAGAGAGTCCAAGAAGATACTTGCTACGCTTGGAGGTCCTGGCCTGACTTCTGATTGCATGGAATCCAAATCCTGAGAAAAATCAGCTGAAGTCTCTTGCATTTTGTAGCTTAAAGGGATATCAACAACAGACTTATGAGCCACATCCCTCAGTGTATACTAGAATTTGGCAGTAGCTGAAATACAGAAACTACACAAAAAGATCACATAATACTCAAGTATTCCTCAAGTGCACCCTCCACATGATGTAGGTATCAGGGTCACAGCCATCCCTGCTTTGAGCAAGGAGGTTACACTAGATGGCCTCCAAGAGTCCCTTCCAACCAGGATTATCCTCTGATCCCATGTTTTCACAATACAGAGTTGTCCTTTCTTGAGTTATGACCCTTGTTTTCTCTTCCACTTTCAAAAAAACCCCAACAATTTTAATCTACTGCAAAGTGTGTTCCACTGCCTCCAATGGCAGGGAAAATCCCCTTCATATGAATCATATGACTGTGGAGATAGCAAGATATCAAATCACAAAAATCAGACCATCCTCTACAATAATTTTCAAAGCAACCTCCTGCTACATCAACAATGATATGTTCACTGTTCTACTCCTGGTACTACAGGATAAAGAATCCTAGTTTTCCTATAATTTTAGAGAAAATACTGCAAACGTTAAGTGCTGACTATACCACTTGATGCTTTAAACTACAATGATATAAAGTAAATAGCATAGTTTTTTTCTCTAGTCCCTAAGAAAAACCACCACTCCTCCTCATTCAGGGCAAACACAGCCAGAACAGAGCATTTAAAATCGTCAAGAATTCCTTTAATTGAACGGTTTCTTTGAATTTCAAAGCTAAAAATATATCATCTCTCTCATTCTGCGCCTACTAAGCGGGTTGAGCAAAGACTTAAAGCACCCTGGCTTGATAGGATATCTGGGTTTTATTGTCGAGCCCACTAAGGACTTCTGAAATCTCTCTCAAGCCAGGGACCCTTGAAATACAGCTGTGTAAGCCCTGTACAGCCAGTGGGAATGCTCAAGTGTGGAGTTCAACACATGCTTACATTTTCCCATGATCAAAGGCTCAATTGCTCTGTGCTTCAGTTTACTGAGGTTATTCCTACCTCACAGTGACATCCCCGGTAAAGAGATACACTTTATATGAAACTGGTTAATGCAGAAAAGAAAACCCCAGTTTTCTAGTAATTAACTTCAAGTGGTATGAAATGACAGTTCAAAGCACCATCACTGCTAATAGCATTACTTACACACAGGAGGAAATCACTACCTAAGAAAACTAGAATATATAAATATGTACGTCTAAAATACATACATATACATAAACAAATCAGAAGCAGAAAAATGCCCCAAATTTCCTGCTATCCTAGCAATTATCTGTGTACTTTCTCTCCCAGAACAGGTAAATTCAAAGGCAGGTGTGTGAATTGTGCATGATAAAGAAAAATCTCCAACTAAAGGAAAGCAACAGCAGCAAAACAGCTCTCACATAGATACAGACCACATTGAAGACAGGCAGCTTTTATGTAACTATTTTCCACTCCTTTTCTCTTACAAATACTAAAAAAACAACTTTTTTTTCCAGTAACAATAACAAAAAAAATAATGCAGTAAAGCAAATCATGACAGGCCAGGACACACAGGTAAGTTCATTTCATGGGATATTTCAGTATTTTTTTTTTATTTCTCAAGTAAAAGGTGTTGAGGAGTGTATCTGACCAGCTCATGACTTTAAAAGAACTTCTGCAGGAGAACCAGATAATATAACTCTCCATCTGATGAAAGGCTGCTGCCATTACGCCCGGGAAGCACAGCCAGGCACCTCGCTCTTCCCATCCCTGGAGCCTGCCAGACATCCTGCTTTTCAGAAGTCAGTCCAAAGGGCTTTGAAACATAATGAAAACAGGCCTAGGAGAACTCCTCCATATGCTTCCCACAAAATATTTGATTTTCCTCTTCATTTGTCTGTTTCTAGATGAAATGCAAAGAAAAAAAAAAAGGGCTACAAATACGCGGGGAAAAGGGCAAATCAAATTCAGGGCCACATCCCCCTCATCACACTTTGCATGTCTACACACTACACCTCCTTGAAGCCACACCACATGTACCTGGTAGGTATTGTACTTTTATTTTTTAATCTTGTTTCTTCTGACATGGGTACCATCAGAACAACGACTAGAGGGTTTGAGTGGTTTCCATGCCTGATTGCCACCTATACATCTGTATAGATGGCAATCAGGCATGGTAATAATACACTTATTAACAATTTTTCCTCCCTGGAAACCCCCTGCCAAGCTCTAGCTAGAGCATGAAAATATGAAGAAATTATGAAGCAGGATGGGGTAAAAATAAATATATATTTAAGGTGTTATTTGGTTTAGCTAGGAGACAAATATGACAGTTATAAGCTAATGTTAATGCTAGAAAAGCTGAAATTTATCTTTACTAATCCCTCTCAATGAAAACAACAGGACAGAATTACAAATGGGAAATTTAAGAGAAAGGAGCACATTTCAGAAGGGATGAAAAGGAGACAAGAAGGCACACGAAGGCTGCTGCTGTCTCACCTGGAAAGTGCATTTTCTTTTGATCAGCTCTATTTACATCAGTATAACAACTCTCATATAAGCAAAAATCAGGATTAATCATTTCAGTGGATATTACCTGAGCATGCACAAGAAACACAAGTTCAGGCATTTAAACTTCTGGGCTGATTTACACGTTAAAGCAGTAGTCGTGCGAAGTGCCTTTAACGAAAGGTAACGAGCAAGTTAATTTAGTTTAGATCACTAAGGCATTAAACTCCTCAGCACAGTTATATAAAGGAAGATAAAGTTATTTATAGAAAAGGAATAAATGCTTCCAAAACACGTTGTTCCTCTGCAGCAGAATAGAAGCCACCACAGAAAGAATGATGCTGCTGGATGGGAGAAAGAAAGGATAATAAAACTGCACCAAGAGCGAATTTCATACTGGAGTGAGGAGTTGATTAATATTTTTGACAGTAACAGAATAAAAAGGGGTTGGGCTTAACCTAATAGCCATTTTACAACCTAAAATTTATTAAACCAGTATTATATTTTGTAATTGTGTATTAAAATGTGTCCTGCATTAGGCAGCAAATAGCTTCTAAGTAAACGTTTTGTTTTCTTCAGCAGGACAAATCTTCAACCCCACTGCAAGCACCAACGCAGCCTTTCACTCAAATGCTTTCAGAGGTGGATTTTTTTTCCCCCAGTTTTCACTCTAAAATATGCAAACTTGGATGCCTACAACTTGCCTGTAAACTTGAGTTACAGCATTTAAACCCATTCATTAAAAGCTAAACACTCCAGCGGTCTCAAGACAGAAGTTTAACCAAACGCAACTACTCCCTCAAAGGAGCGTTTACTCCAAGGGGCAAAGTACAAGGGGTTGGGACTGGGAGGGTCTGAAATTCAAGTCCTACTTCTTGAGTTTTTAAGGTGACAAACTGCTGCTCTGCTCTTCCCCAGCCCACAGCCCTGTGATTTTCCGTGGGGTTGGTGGGTTGTCTTTGAGAAACCAAAACCAAGTGGCAAGCTCGAGTGCCGGGTACAGGAGGGTGCTCTCAAAACGCTCACAGCATCCCTTTTCATCTTCTAAGACAGAAATTCATGTGATCTTTTAACAACTATTTATTTCACACCAAACCAGATATCTCCCTAAAGCCTACCAATACAGCCTGCAGGCATATTTCTTAAATAAAAGTACCAAATCCTTGTATACTTACAATTTGCATAGCAAAGGGATGAATCAACTATCACAGATAACACTGCGCAGCAACTGCTCACCTCTTGATGAGGAAAAAAAAATACTACATCCCTGGCTGTCAGGTTTGGGTGGGACTCCACCAAATGCATTTCTTCACCTTCTGCAATTGTGAAATATCATTTTCTTGCAGAATCAAGACAAGCAGGAGTGTTGTTCCCTCTCTTCAATGCATCAGCTACGTTCATGCAATTTACGTTTCGCGTACGGAAGCTGCAGCATTTGTGGATTTTATTTCTGGTTAAAGTTTAACAAGATTATACAATTTCAACTTAACTAAAATAATATTAGTAAGAGAATTATTTTGTTGGGATATTTCAGATAATTTCCTGTGTTATCTTTTCTGTGAAGCAGTTCTGCCTACAGAAATGCTTTGGGTTTAACGAAACTGTGTTTTAACTAACTGTGGGATTTCCAGCAGCACCTACACCAAAAAACAGACCTTTCTTTCATTTTTACAAAATATAAGGTGCTACATGGGACTGAACTCGACAGAACTAAATCCCCTCCGTTGCCCTGGCTGTGTTTAAATGTTCAGAAATAAGTAGTTTCTGAAAACAGGGAATAAATGCCCCCAAAAAAATCCAGACACAAATTCTGCAGATTTGGGTAACTTTATTTCACCTAAAGGACACTCCACGACACAACTTTAAGTTTCCTACCTATACAAAACCACCAGCAGTGTCCCATGCAGGCAGCGTTGTGATGTCACCTCTTAAGTGGTGCCATGACAACCTAATGTAATTATACTAAAATAGTATTAGCTATATTTATATCAGGATAGTCTTACCACAGTTCTTAAGGACCTGTTCTGCTGCTCAGGAATTAACCATATCTCCTTGGCCCTTAACAGCATAATTAGTCATTCTGACATTTCGCCTTCCGCGGTGGCTAACAAACTCCTCCCACTCTTACAAATTCAGTGGAGATAGTTCAGATTTAAATTATACAATCAGGTCATATACACTCACACACTCTCACTTTTTACCCAGTATCTTAATTTACTGGAATGAACAAAAAGAACTGTGATGTGTGTTTCCTTCTCACCAAGTGGAGCTTTGGTTTTTAGCTGAATACAAATCAAACTCGGTAACTGAAGGAGCTTCCACGGGAAGGTGTCACGTTCATGGAGGGATAGGACAAGGGGGAATAGTTTTAAATTGGAAGGTGATAGATTTGGATTGGATGTCTGAAAGAAATTCTTCCCTGTGAGGGTGGTGAGGCCCTGGCATAGGGTGCCCAGGGAAGTGGTGGCTGCCCCCTCCCTGGAGGAGTTCAAGGCCAGGTTGGCTTTGGGCACCCTGGTCTAGTGAAGGTGTCCATGCCCATAGCAGATATTGGGACTAGATGATCTCTGAGGTACATTTCCAACCCAAACCAGTCTGTGATTCTACAATATATCTACACACATGTGCTCTAAAAAATACATGGTACAAATCAACCAAAAATACACCCATTACAAGTCAATTTAAATAATAATTGCAAGCAGAATTATGTTATTTAAAACATCATTTAAATCACATATTTCTCAAACTGTGGGTTTAGGAAACACAGCATCCCAGTGCCAGAATGCCAAAGAAAGTCGATTCTAGTCAAATATTTTCTTCTGAGTGAAGTGCAAATCGCATGATCTGAATGTGTATGAACTAATTAGCAAAGCAGGTACCCACAAGCTGTGGGTAACTTCTCACTCTGCAGGCTACCCAACAGCAGATACTTCATGGCTTTTAATTACCATCATCCCATAAGCATGACAGAAACAACCGAATCAAATTTGGCTGACAAAACATGAAGATATTTTCAGAGATGTTCTTATAGTTTTTTATTAATACTTAAGTGGAAGTTAGCACTTAAAATACTTTGAAGAACTACCCTTACTTTTGTGTTTAAGTCGCTGGAGGTATGATTACAGCACGGAAATCCCCCCGGATTAAACGCCCTCATCAAAACATCTTATAGGTACATTAAAAATTGAATGGGCATAAACAACTCCAGCAGCTTGGAGCTTGAGTTGGTCTCACAGTGATCTCTGCATTTCATAAACATCAACACTTGGGATAGTTTGCATGGGAATACAAGCAACTAATTATTATCTTTTGCTTAAGGGCACGTACGGTGCGCTCTACAGGTATCGCCACTGCTTTTTGCCTAATGTATTGCCTCTTGAAGTCTTGCAGTATAACAACTTGCTGATCTACTCTAAAGCCTTCACAGTGTTACCAAACTGCTTTGTATTCAAAGAGAACACACTGCAACTTCTAGAAGATGTGGCTTGGAAAGAAGCCGTAGTTACAAAACTAAGTGAACAATACAAAATTACCACACAAAGAGACATATTAACTTGTTACTTACACAGATACTTCTTTTTGACAGAAATACTGATGCTTTCAAAGTCAGTATCTTTATGGAAACCACTCGATTTTGTAATGTTATTGGAACTTACACCTTCATGACTGATTTAAAACTAAAATTATAAATTGATCAGCTATGCCTTTTTGCATTGGTGTCATTAAAAAAGCAGGTATGTTGGGGCAAGGTAGGGGAATGCTGGAGGACACCAACCAACCTGGAATTTTCCCTTAAAAATTTCATAGTTCTAAAGTGTAAAGAAAACATCACAGTTAAAACTATAATAGTAAATATTTCTCTTGAGTGTTAGGTGACAAATAGTTTTTTTCCTCTATGACTAAAAACATTAAGTACCACATCCAGATTACTTCTGCCAACAGTCAAACCTACACAGAAAAAGGAAAAAGTACTCTGTGATAATTCCAGGGAGCCAAGGGCTTCCCTACATTATGCTCCCCAAGAATGGATCCAGTGGCTGAAGTACAACATACCTCAACTGCATCTCCTTGAGCCACCTTGTCCTCGCTGCTGCTGTACAGCATCTGTAGCTGAAGTCCCTAGAGCCCAAAGTCATTTTGAAGTGAACATTATATTGAGGTAACAACCTAAAGACCTAACCTGGGCTGAGAGTCTGAGTCAACAACAACTTAAGCCTCCTTCACCCCTAAACATTGAGCACCAAAAAGTTCCAAAACCTTCAGATGCAGAAACAGCCTGTGACAGCTACAGCCAACATAACACTCTACAAGAAATAAAGGTTACCAATTACCCTGTAATTCAGAAGCTATAATTTTTATGCAGGTAAAGTATAAAGATACTTAAGGTCAACTGCCCAACTATGATAGTTTAGTGACCCCCAATAGCCAACCATCATTGAAAAGAGAGAACAAAGACTGCCACTACAAATGAGAAGAGAACACCATCCTCCTGCACAGCTCCCAGAGCAGCTCTGCATACTCACCTCCACATTCTTTGATCCCCCTTTTCCACTGGCTGACATAAAGCTTTGAGGTGTATTAGCCACCACCTTTGGAGAATCTCAGCCCTGACTTCAGTTGACAAAATGCTTATGCTGCATCTTTTCACATCATTCCAAAAGGATCCTAAGAATCCCATTTACAACCCTTACATGGATCACTCAGTGCAATACTTCGGGTTCTTGCCATTGTACTTCAAAGCAGAATTTGGCCTACTAAGCCTAAATCAGTATTTTCCACCCAGAACTGTGAACATGACTTTCATTTCCTCATGTGATTGGTAAGATTGGTAAGGAGTAGTTTCAAGATTACAAATAATGAGGCAGCACAAATTCTAGACAATGAAAACTTCCTGAGCAAAGCTAACAGCCTCTTCAAACAGTATTCGCAATGGTTTGTTATTAACTCTTTCCTCACTAAATGACCTTCTTGATTTTTAATTTAGATTCACAAATATGCCAGGCTGCTAAATAAAACAGCAATTCAAAGACTGAAGACATTTTACACATGGTTTGTAGCTAATGAATTTTGGAAGTTGAAAGAAAACACTGCAAAGAAGTTAGTTGAAAACAGTAGCGAGATTCTGTAAATAGATTCAATTCTTCAAAAGAAAATCAGTCACTGCACACAGCTTTAAAGCCAGTCTTTCAAGTTAGGACTACGCTAAACCTTTATTTAGCAAAATGCCAAATTAAAAAAAAAACAAAAAACAGTATTAAAAGATGTAGGTGTAAAAACAATGCTACTCATCCCAAAAATACCTTTTTTTCTTGGTAGCAGCAGCAGCTCAACAAGTCCCAAGAGGTCTGCATGCACCATTGGGCTGAGGGCCCTGCTTGCTCATGTTGTTTCTCCATGACTTTGCTGTATGTGCTACTGGGGAGATAAATAGGATGGCTCCATCTCTGGGAAAGCATGTTAGGCAGAGGAGCAGCTCCCATGTAACTTCGTGTCAGTCCCATAGATGAAGTTACCCACAGGACTAAGCCAAAACACTGTTTCTCAGGCTGCAACACAATAAAGGTTTTGTATGCTGTTACCTTTGATGCCTCCATCATTTCTTCTATTTGTTCCATGATGTAACATGAAGTCTAGAAACAAAATATCCCCTTCATTCAGGGACTGACAACCACTGCTAGGCCACTTACATAACTGTTTACAATCACTGCAGAGACCCTACCACAAGGATTTACAGACTCACAGACCTGTTGGGGTTGGAGGGGACCTCGAGAGATCAAGTCCAACCCCTCTGTCAAAGCAGATTCCCTAGAGCAGGTCACACAGGTCGGTGTCCAGATGGGTTTGGAATGTCTCCAGAGAAGGAGACTCCACAACCCCCCTGGGCAGCCTGTTCTAGTGCTCAGTCACCCTCACCCTGAAAAAGTTCTTTACCCCCATTCCTAACATGTCTCAAGCTTCAGATTTCTTCCAAAGCATCAAAGGCTTAGGCTCCTGCAAAGAACCCAGAACAGGTGTCTCAACTCAAAGTGAAGCAGAGTTAAACAGAAATCAATAAAAGTAGCATGTACCATTAAAACCTCCTAGCACCTAACACACTGGGTCCTTTCAAACACCACGAGGAAGCTGTGAGAGCAGCAGTATCTGAGCTAGCTGAATCTAGCTAGCAGAGATAAAACACCAAAGTCAGAAGAAAGCTTCAGCAACCAAGATAAACATTTTGCAAGAACACACAGTATGTAATTACATCGCTGCCGTATGCAAATCCTGCGTCGCTGCCTCCGCAGCGCCGCTGGTACCCAGCATACCTAGACAGCTCGGTGTAGGTATGTTTAGCATATCTTTAAAACAACACACCTTCCATTTCGTGTCTGAAGACCTATCCTTTGATTTGTTGAAACATGAATATATAAAAAAAAAAAGGCAGAAATCCTCACAAAGAAATGATAATAGCTAGCTGCTTTGATACCTATGGCAACATGACTAAAAACAAGCAATTCAAAGAAACAACTAATTTAGTTTAAAGTTATGAAGTTATGAGAGCGCGCTTTTTTTGTGGTCTTTAACTTATCTTCAACACTCTTTCATCCAATTTTTGTAAAGGAGTGTAAGTAGCCTTTCTGAATTGATTATTACAACTTTAGGATGAGTGACACTTGACTGAAAAAGTAAAAGGATGTCAGACTCCTTTGTTTTTATTTTCAAAGAGAGAATATGAAAATGCTCTTCTCCCTCTGTGCTCTTCTTTTAAAAAAAGAAAATTAGAGGTTGCAATCCAGGACCATGGTCTCAGACCCCAACCTCCCTTCACAATGGCTAAATACACAGGCATACTTGATCTGGTAACATTAGAAGTTACCACAATGCAATACTGCTCCTCTTGCCTGAAGCAATTCAAGAAATTCAAGGATGCATTTTAAAATAAAAACATTTTATGTTTTTCTCCTAAAAATCTATGTTTGGATCCCAGTAAATCATCTTATGTCATGTCTATGGCTTCAGCTTGTATGGAGAATCCAACAGCCAGAGATGGAAGGGCTATTCTTATTGTCAAAACTGTGAACTTCACAGTAACAGCTTCATTTCCACTACAGTTTCACAAAAGACAGAAATGCATAACTCTCCCAGCTGTCAATCACACAAAAAGCCGTGTAACACAAACCAGTGAGTCTCTGCTGACCACAGAACACACAGTGAGTTTTGTCAAATGCTTTTAAGAACAGTGTAGTCACTCAAGAATTTTTAATGCTACAATTAAACTGCCAAAAATTTATAACATGGCACAAAATAGCTTTTTCTGAAAAAAAATAGTATAAAAAACAACCCCAACATTTAAACTAACTTTATCATCTTCCAGTACAAAAATAAAGCACTTTAAGATATTGTTTCCTCTTTAGGTTTTCCTCCTAGGTGCAGGGAGGGGTTTTAGTTTCCATTCCAAGCTGAGAACCAGTACTACCTAGCAAGCTTGTTCAATGCTTCCAGGCTCTCAGACCACAAATCCAGGTTTTATTTCAATACCTTTATACCTCAGGCTTCTCGGGGTCAAGAGTTCCGCAGAGGTTGTATATGCCCACCCCCACGAATGGAACTGCTTCAGCTCTTCAATCTCATCGCTTAAAATTTATTTAATTATATAAAGTTATATTCAGCACTTCAGAAAAGTAGATGGTCACTCTATAAAATTGGAATATTTCAAGCCCATCCAAATGAGATTATTTTTAATTGTAACTGTGCTCCTATAGACATGTGCAACGTGCTTCAAATTGCCCTGCTATATGAATGTGTTATTCATTAAAAAGTTAGATTATTCATAAAAATTAGATTATTCATTAAAAAAAATCCCAAAGAACAACAAGCCACAAAAAAAAAAAAAAGTTGAAAGTAACACTTCTGCAAAAACTGTTCTGGCTACAGCAGGGTCCTACCAAGCCCGTTGGCTCAGCTGAACTGGCAGCATGTTCCCAGGATCCATCCTAGGCAGATGTTGTTTCCTAGCAAACATCTGAGTTACTACCACTGGTTTGTCTCATCAATGAGGAGAAAAAAAAGAGAGAAGGTAGTGATACAAATTGTGTTGAAACACTGTGTTATGTGATTACATCCTGGAAATCACCTAAAAATAATTATTAGCTGCTTACCAGAATCCTGCAAAATTTCCAGTAGCTAATATTCAAATTCAAGCTGTTAGGAAAAACAAGCCCAGAAACAAACCAGTAAAAGCATACACCATCCTATGTATAAACATCTGAGCACCCATTCTGCACTTGCCTTTTCTTCTGCCTGGGAAAAGCCCATGCTACACCTCTCTGAAACAGCACAGCGACCTTTCCCCACAGCTCAGCCACCTCCAGCCTGAGGTGCAGCGTGACATTTGCCAACGCACGCTTTCGCCCCGCGCCTCGCGGGCCTGCGGTGAGGTCCTTTCTAAAGATGATGTGAATTACAGGTATGCAGATGGAAGTGTCACAGGGGGTTGTGGTTTCAGTACCTTCACGGCAGTAACCACAGGATTCAGAACGGTCTGCACTCGCTGCTGCTACCGTCTGAGCACAGGATACCGCTGTGCTCCGCGCTGAGACGTAGCCCTCAGATGTTAAAGGGCTGCAGTTCGTGAGTCAGAAAAAAAAATAATAGTAATCATAGAATCATAGAATTTTTAAGGCTGGAAATGACCCCTAAGATCA
>VXBZ01003015.1:126965-147448 GCA_013399135.1 Heliornis fulica
ACCTCAACGTCCTTCTTGAAGTGAGGGGCCCAAAACTGAACTCAATACTCGAGGTGAGGCCTCACCAGTGCAGAATACAGGGGGATGATCACCTCCCTGCTCCTGCTGGCCACACCGTTCCTGATCCAAGCCAGGATGCCACTGGCCCTCTTGGCCACCTGGGCACACTGCTGGCTCATGTTTAGGTGCTGTCAACCAACACCCCCAGGTCCCTTTCCGCCAGGCTGCTCTCCAGCCACTCCTGCCCAAGCCTGTGACGTTGCCTGGGGTTGTTGCAACCACATAATAATGCTCTGAGAGAACAATAGAAGAGTTTGGAATTTTTTCCTGGTTTAAAATTAAGTTTTAGCATTTGAATGCTTCTAAGAATTTAAAAAAATAAATCTTACTTCATCAGCTAGGCTTTTACTTGCGAGTTAGAACTGAAATACATTCAATTTAAAACACAGTTGTGTGCCATTTGTGGGAAGGACAAATGACCTCACAAGAAAAATGCGGACTCGGAAGGAATCGTGTTCCAACAACAAAAATCCACCCAGCAGCGTGCAGAGATACATCCCAGAGATGCATCCCACCACCCAGCTGGTCCTCAGCACTCTGGAGTCATCCCCCTGCATTGGGGACAAGCCAAATGCTCTGGTGAAGCAGGAAGGGCTTGTCCCTGTCTCTGCACCATGTAGGAGAGAGGTAGTTGAGAGAAGTCCAGGGAGGGAATGGTCCTCAGTGGCACTCAAACTTCTAGACCTGCACAACCAAGAACACAACTGTCTACTCCATAATTCTGAAGCTACCACGTGCTGTCTGACATCTTTACTTGAGCAGCAGAGGAGCCATCAGCTGAGATGCACCCTGAATTTTCTTCTTCAGAGACTGTGCTTACCTAACCAGCATACACCTGATCCTCTGGCAGGGGGGTTGGACTAGATCTTTCAAAGTACCTTCCAAATCTTAATGTTCTCTGATTCTGTGTAAAATAACTGGAAGTTGGTCAACCAGCAAGAGTGGCACTGGTGGTCTCCATCCAACCTCCAGCCACACCAAAGAGCTGTCTGCCCTTGGACTAACTATTGCTTTGTGTGTGCTAGTAGTACTTCAGAGTATGTCCCATCTCCAAGCTCTAGACTGGATGAAACTGAGCATGATGGACAGTAGTTTAGAGGAAACATCTATGTAACCTGGAGGCACATTTTCAAAAGGAGAAATTGTAATTGTTGTGGAGTTACAATAGGATCCTGGTACCTAAAGGTTTAAATCAGTTCTGAAAATGCCAGTTCAGCAAGGACTCTCAAAAACTTTTGAAAATCATATAGTATATAATATTATATCAATGTTCTTTTTTTATTACATTTTATGGTTAAAAAAAAACCAAAACATGCAACACTTCTGTGAACTATCATTTCTTCCCCCTCTCTCCCCAAAAATAACACCAAGTTCACTCAGGGATTGCATCGGAGGATCTTCCTTCATGAGGCTCCTTCTCCCCAGCTCTGAACAGGACCCTGCTACCTGTCCTCTCCCACCCCCTCATACACACCAGAAGATGACCCTACTTTAAGTTGACATGATCTTCATCTCTGCCCAACTCAAGAAGCTACTGTGGGCCCCACACATCTCAAAGCAGCAGCCACAGAGATGTTACTGGTCGTTAGTGCCTGGCAAAAGCCCCACTGAGTAAACATTGTGGTGGCTGTGATTTGTGGAAGACAGAGGGCCTGCAGTTCCCTGTTTACTTCTGTAACTCAAATTTAATTAAATTTGAAAGATGGCAAAATACAGGAGACAGAAAAATAATTAAAACATTAATCATAAATGGGTAACTTAAACATATATAGTCCTTGGCATTTGATTTCATGTGAAGAATCAAAAGTCTGTTGTTTCCTGTAATAAGTTATGATTTATGTCTTCAACCTCTCCTCAATCTCATATATATCATCAGCCTGGAAAAGATGCACCTACATCTGTTCTGCTGTGGGCATAATACCTTCTCCAACCACCCAGGACAGCAATACCACCTACAAACTGCAGAGCTTGTAGTACATGAAAGCTTCCCCTCAGCATGTCCACCCTCTGACAATACCTAAAGGAAAGAGCACTACACAAGAACTAGACTTTCCAAAATCCTACTTTTTCAACAACTTTTTCTTATGGCTTTGCTATCTTACTGGCTGATTGCACCCCAGAAAATTTTAAAATACAAAAAAAGTTACTGTTATGCAAGTTGCTTATTCCCTAAAAGGTTTTTGAGCACTCACATACCTTTATAATATACCTTTATTAATATTACCATTATTCTAATTATTATGGAAGAGATTGAGCACAGAACTTTACAGTAACAGATGAAATAAGCTTAACAAGACACTTTTGAGAATCTGAAAATAAAGATTCCCTGAAAAACCTAGATGCCAGGAACAAAACTAACTACTGCAAGGAAATGGCAAGACAAGGGAGGAAGAGTATCACAAACATCAGACAAGCCAGTAAAAACTCCATTGGAACACACAGGCTTTTGAGTCCTCCAGATAACGATGTTATGACACACATTGTCAGTACCAGCACATTTCAGGTGTCTCGGTCAAACCAACAAACAGGTTAAGGACACTAGATGAAATATATGTTGACATAAACAAGACAATGTAAGAAATACTTGAATTCCCTGCTCTTTCTGGAGAGTTCACACCACAGCCCTTCCCTCCTTGCAGCCCCTAATAGTGTCTTTTCATTATCTCTCCAGATATTTTTATTAAATAAATAGGAGCCTAAAACCTTTAAGCTTGTCACCCTGGTGTCCAATCCAGTACAAGCTGCCTGATGAGTTCCAAAGTTCTTGGAAAAGAAAGGGGAAAGAAGGAGGAATGGCTGTGACATAACAGTGTCACACCAGCGTGTTTGCTTCAGTGGACCAGGCTGAGAGCAGTTGTACGTGCGGAGAAACATGAAGCCTCCCTCAAGAAAAACAATTCCAGCTGGTTTCAATGTGCTGGAGGCACTGGGAAAGGAGGATTCCACCCCTCCCACCTTAAAATCCTGATATTTCCCCTTCATGCAGCTTTCATTTTGGAGGAAAACTACAAATAAAGGTCTTTTACACTTGATGTGCTCCACTCCAATGTGAGGAAAACTGATTTTTTCTAAAAAAAAAAAAAGAATAAAGCAATCTCAATTCACTGTTGACCACCACTAGAGTTTAATGACATTTGACAAGCACAAGTGCAGGGTATTGCACCAATCCCAGGTACCAGTATAGGTCAAGGACTGGCCTGCTGGAGAGCAGTGCAGGTGAGAGGGACTTGGGACCCCTGGAGGACAGTAGGATGATCATGAGTCAGTAATGTGCCCTCATGGCCAAGAAGGCCAATGGCATCCTGGGGTGTATTAGAAGGGGGGTGGCTAGTAGGTCAAGAGAGATCCTTCTACCCCTCTACTCTGCCCTGCTGAGACCACAGCAGGAATATGGTGCCCAGTTCTGGGCCCCTCAGTTTCAGAAGGACTTAGAACTCCTTGAGAGAGTCCAGCACAGGGCCACCAAGATGATGGAGTGGAACATCTTCCTTCTGAGAACAGGCTGAGGGAGCTGGGTCTCTTCAGCTTGGAGAAGAGNGGAGGAGACTGAGGGGTGACCTCACTAACCTTTATAAACATGTAAATGGCAAGTGTCAGGAGGATGGAGCCAGGCTCTTCTCCGGACAGCCAGTGTTAGGACAAGGGGCAATGGGTCCAAGCTGGAGCAGAGGAGGTTCCATTTGAATGCAAGGAAAAACTATTTCCCTGTGAAGGTGCCAGAGCCATGGGACAGGCTGCCCAGAGAGGTTGTGGAGTCTCCTTCTCTGGAGGCATTCAAGACCAATCTGGACATGTTCCTGTGTGACCTACTCTAGGTGATCCTGCTCTGGCAGGGAGGTTGGACTAGTTGATCTCCAGAGGTCCCTTCCAACTCCTGACGTTCTGTGATTCTGTGACACACCAAGTTCTGAGTATCCCCATGGATGAAGATTCCACAGCCTCTCTAGTCAAAATGTTCCTGGAGTTTGACCAGTCAGGCCAACATCATCCTGGATTTCAATGGAATTTCCAGTATTGCAGTTTGTGCCCTCAAGCCCGCTCATCTCGAGGCTAAACTGCCCCAGCTCACCCTGCCTCTCCTCATATCAAGCCCATATTCTCAGAATGGGATTTCCCAACCTCAGTTTTCTGTATCAACAACAGTCTTACTGTATTTTGATGACTGAACTGCGTGACTAACTGGATATGCTTCTCCACTGTTCTTTGCATTACCTGAAAAATCTGGCAGCAAAAAATTAATCACAAAAACAACTACTGACTAAGCGTAACTAGGTCACAAACACATTGGAGACCCACTAGATGGAGGTTTTTACATCCCATTAGAAGTTACACTTGAAGCAACAGGGCATTTTTAATCTTTCCTCTGTGTCTCAGCTACATATAATCCAAGTTTTTCTATCAAAATATTCTGTTGCAATGATTTAATGCTTTAAAATAAATTAGTTTAACATAGTAATATAGGGCAGACACAATCCTATTAGAAAAATGCACCAGCTTTGTCTCACAAAGCCTTCTATCACAAAACCAGTGACTGGCATTAATTATGTAATTTTTTTTAATTTATTTTTAGGTTTGTTTTTTTTTAGTTTTTAAGCCTTAACTGACAGAAGTCCAAGTTAACCTTTACTTTATTTTGTCCTGGACTAAAATCCACCCAAAGATGCTTTTTGCCCTTTTATATACACAAACTTTTTGGATGTCTTCCAGTACTTTGAAATAAACACATTTACAAGATATGCAACAACTAACATGAGTGGTCCTAGATGCTCCAGAGACAGTTCTCAAGTCCCTATGGTGTGATGTCCACATCTGTTTATGTAACTTTTTTGTTTAAGAGTTAAGTTCAGAAATCACTCCTTTAGCATCCTCAGCAAAGTGGGTGTGAGAATTTTACTCCAAATGTAAAATGATATGGGGAAGGAGAAAACACAATAATAAAGTGTGCAAAAAGCAAAATTACATTTACAAAAGGAAAAAAACAATACATTAAACCTAGTACAAGTTCATGCTTAACCCACACTAAAAGTGCAGACTGTTTTTTGAAGCACCCTGACCAATGACCCTGTGGATGGTTGCCTTTGGCCAGAGAACTAGGTGCAGTGCATACAGAGATCAGAAGATTGTGATGTTTATGCACATAAAAGTTGGTTTCTGTCCACTGCTCAACTGCAACATCAATTACATGTTTCTACTCATTTCTCAGAATTGGAGGTTTATTGTTTTTTCCTCTTTAGACTTCACAGAACAACTTTAGTGGCAATGAATTTGTCAGAGAGTTTCCAATCCAGGCTTCCCAAAAGCCAGGGTAGAATCAGAATGAGAGGATGTTTTTCAAAACAAATTCACAATAGCAAAGTCTGAGGGCATTCACTATTGAGCATTAAGGGAGCTGGTTGAAATAGCTCCTGGATCAACTGCAATTATTTTCAACAACTCATGGAAATCAGACAAGCTCCCAAAGACATGAAGGGCTAGCACCAAGAAAACTTACTCCAGAACAGAAGACAAAGGAGAAGTGAGAATTACAGACAAGTAAACCTTACTTTCATACCAACAGCTTACCAAAATAGGTGATTAAAACTACCTATCTGCAGACACCTAGAAGAGTGCCCAGTCAAATTTGTCAGGGGGCAAAGGGTCACAAACTAATCTTAATTTCCCCCTCTGACAAGAAATACATCTTGACTTCAGTGAGACTTTTTCACACACTTTGGAAAATAAAAAAGAAGAAATATGGTTCTACCACTAAAGTGCAGGAGTATCATAGCACACAAGTAGTAGTTACAACACTACCAGTGCAGTAACTACCAGTAGTATGCTATGAGAGTGGCAGGACACTGGGAATAGGTAGGACTCTGTCCTCAGTCCAGTATGCTTCGCTATTTTAATGAAAAACGCTGACTTGCAGAGGATACACTTGAAAAATCTTAGCAGGTAACACTAAGCTCTTGGAGGTGTTGAAAGCAAATACTAGAATTTTAATGTATCTTCAACTGAAGTGCCACTTTTGATTGAGAGCATGAAGCCTAGAAAAGAAGTATAGCAATTAAATTCCAAATTACATGCCCTCCAAAGTTCACAGAATCTTACTAATTATTTTTAAGTCAAGAACAGTTCAGACAAGTTTCATCCTACCTGAATAAGAGAGATGAATAATTCCCAGGTTCCCTTCCATATCAAATTCCTATTAGTACACTATGGATGTACACTGAAACAGTGGAAACAGAGAAAAAAATATGGATGAAAAGATACTTCCACAACAGCAGAGAGCTCCCAGCACCACACAGGCACAGCTGCACACACAGAGATGTCCTTACCTTCACCAGTTCTATCCCCAGACTAGTTTTTCCTGAGCTGAACCTCAACCCAGAAGAACAGAATCCAGAAGTAATGTTGAGTAAAGTCTACGTAACTGCCTGAATTCCTGTGTAGGCTGTTCTACAAAGAGACACTGCTCAGCCCAGTGTTTTTAAAAACAGAAGCATTTTAGAAGTTAGCAGGGAAGCAGTCCAGTCCCTCAGCACTGTTCCCAAACAGCCAGGCACACACCATGGCTCTTCAGCAGCCAACTAGCAGAACACAGAAACATCCAACCTCCAAACTTCTGTCATTTCTTACAACACGTAGAATTGATTTTTTTTTTATTATCTCATGATTTTAAATAGTACAACTAAACAGAGCACTGTGACAGTCTTCCAGTTATATTTTTTCCCCTCTAGGTTTTAATGTCAAAATGTGTAAATGATGAAGTCTTTATTTGAAGATGACTCATTATAATCCGCTCCATTTGGCGAGCAAGAGTTCAACATCCCAGTATCAATTAAAGGAAACACACGCTTCTACTTTAAGGTTAAAAACCAAGATGCAGCCAAAAAGTTTCTTCCTTGTATCTGACAAAGCATCCAACACAAGAGAATGAGGTTGCCAGGCAAGCCTAAGACTTTCAAAAAGATATTATTCCATATATGAGGCTCAGCTCCAAAGCGGAACCAGAAGTGACACCCTCATTTAGGGCAGTAAGCCTTTCTGCCAATGAATTTCTTGTAAAGTCAACAATTATAATTTATTCTGATCCTTTGTGTCACCATATTAGTAGTTATTTTTCAGCAATCCCACAGCAGCAACAAATAACGCCGTAGAAGAGGACTGATATAATTACAGGCTGAAAAAGATAGGCCAGCACCCTTACACTCAAAACTACCCTCTGTGGCTCCTTCATACCCCATATGCTGCTAATAAAACTGTTTGAATCATACCTATGAGACAGTTTTACTGATATTGTATCAGGTCCCTAGGTTCTTAGTATGAGATACGATGTCACTAGCACTATAACTATGCAAATTTGGTGATAGAGGATCCCACTGGACACGGTATTACATACGTAATTCGCAGTATGAAACTCTGCATTAACAATAATTCTGGTGTTCTATAAATGAAACCACGTTTATTGAAAAGCTCGCTGCACTACAATGAAATCAAATTTAAAAAGCAATAAAGAGCAACTGACACACTCATAGTATAGATGGCAATGTTGGTATTTTTCCCCAAACCATCTATATGTTGCTTTGTGTTCGCTTGATGATTGTCTACGGAAACTTTTTAGCACCGACACTAAGCAAATGCAACTCCTTTCCCCTACAATGTTAATAAATGACTTAAAATAGGAACCTTTTGAGCCTAAATTTTTAAAAAAAACATGATTTTCAGTCAGGATTTGAACTGTACTCAGATGCAAGCGTGAATCTCAGTTTCAACTACTAATAAAAGAATAAATGGTAATGATAAAAGACTAAGAAATGCAGCAGTGAAACACACCGTGGGAATATATCAACACACATCACGCTAAAACCCCTCGAAAGTATTATCATCTGGTCAGAAAACACCTGCACTCTAATTCTGCATCTGATTTCAAATACATGTATGACCTCAGGCAAGCAATGCCTCTTCCCAGCTCACATCACACATGGTAACCTCTCATTTCCTTCTTAAGGAGGTGGTCAGTGTTTTACATATATACCTGTAAAAAAGCAAGTCTGAAAGCTCTCAAAAAAATCACTGTTGCAAAAAGAGACAGCAGAGGTGTAATCTGAAATCTGAGGCTTGATATACATTCCTCTTTTCTGTGTTTCCAGGGATTTCCTCCCCCTTGTTATTCAGTTATTGTTTTGTTGCAGGTGGGGAATACCAGGGCTTTTACAAAGTCTATTTTTTAAAATAAATCTGATAAAAAAGTAGCAGACTAGCATGCTCAAGCGAGTCCGGAAAAGAGTTAAGCTTAAGAAATAAAACCACACTACTTCACCAAGGTGCTGTGAGAATTAATAAACCAGATCCTTTTGTGAAGTTGTCCAGTAAATGCATGTCTAATACATGGAGGGGAAAACCCCACAGTAATCCCTTGAAACACTTACAGTACCTTTGACTACAGACAAGGCACACAAATGACACACCATGACCAGCTACAGTCTCACACCAAGAAGCCCTGAGTAACTAAACCACACCAGGTTTTACTCCAAAGAGGGAAGAAGGAGCTGTAACCAGGCACTGGGTAAGAGAGATGATGAATTGACTGTTTCCTAGAACTTGTGTGCTTCCACTGCAGGAGTCACTTCAGCAGTAACTTTTCCCCAAGTTTTCCTTGACACCACCCTCTGTGAAATGTGAAAAGCTTAATGGGTTTTATTCTTTGTTTGAAACCAAATGAATAGCAGCTTAGGCAACATCTTACAAGGAGGAGAGTTCACATTCTGCCCCATGAACATTCTGCCCTCTGGTTTTGCTGCTATATTTTATCTTTATAAAATCCAGAGAGAATTATATGCCTATTTCCAAAGTTTGAAAAAAAAAAAAAATTTAAAAGCCAGTCCTCCCCAAATATGGTCCAGAATTATTAGGAATCAACTTATTTATAGAAAAAGCACTTATGCAGATACTTAATTTTAATTAATAGTCTTCAACATTTGCACAGCAAGACAACTCCATGCTTCAATTAAAGCATGCACATAAATGCTTTGCTGATTCATGGCCAAAAACATGACAAGAACATCATTATATAAAATGCTTGTAAAATTAAAAGAAATATAACAGCAACCTCACCCTCAAACAGAGCATTACAAACCCAATAAAACTGAGAGCCTGAGCATGACTTACAGGTTGCTGAATATATGAATGCTAGGACTAAGATACAGTTGATGAAATGATTTTGGGGTGGGCAAAAGACCTTTGGAGAAATATTTTAACCAAGTGGAGACTGTGTGAGCCCCAGGTCTCCATCCTTATCATCCACTGTCTGCCAGAATTGGGCTTCCAGAGTTGAGGGTCTTTACCTGATGACTTGCTCTATTTCTCCATTGTTCACAGAGCAGATAAGGACATTTCTTCCAATAAACAATCACACTTCACTCAGTTCCACCACTGATCGTATCCACCATCTCCAGCAGACATTGACTTCCCAGGAAAAGTCACTCTGCACTGTGACACTGCCTGTGGTAACATACCTATAACAAACCTTATCTTGAAATAACATGACACACAGGAAACACTGGTTGAATTTTCTGCACTACCTATGTAATGTTACACTCCTTAGGGTAGTCAGTAAGGAGTTTTTCCATTTAAATACTCTTTCATCCTATTTGTAAGCAAAATTGTGGCAGTTAATGGCCTGTGGCTCGCTACTACCAACTCAAAATTTGAGAAGTTTAAGCATAAGAAAATTTTCCTTCCAGGAGAGCAAAGCAATAGTTAAAAAGTAAACCCACACACAGTTTTATTAAGGCATCAAGAAAGTCACAGCTGACAGCAAAACCGAGCTGAATGTAAAAGTCTGGAAGTGGAGCCACTAAGAGCTAGAACTGCTTAAAGGCATGTTAAGGATGCAAGGTGGGTTCCCAAATAACCTGCTTCCTTCCCCTTTCACCCCAACAACTAGGTGCTGTGCAGTTAATCTGGCTGCTGGATGGTGGGGCAGGAGTTTGCTGCTAGCTGGGGTGATCATCTCCTTGCGATGCTCCTTTGGGCATCCACATTTGCACAAGCCTCCAACCAGCCTCAAAGCCACCTCCTCACCAGCTGTAGCACTGACCCAAGTGCCACTTGTAAAATCTGCAGCAGAAATAGCCATCAAATTAGGCTTAGCATCACACAACTGCTCTACATCAAGGGTGAGAAGAGACCCAGTCTTCATCACCTGGAGTGGCAGGAGAGCCCTAAGGACAGACTACTCAAGCAACAAATCAGGTAGAAAAGTAGAGGTAGAAAGTTTTCTACAGGGCTAGCTGAAACCCAGGACAGGCAGGTAGCCCACCAGACCACCACACACTCACACAGTAACATAAGAAAGTTAAACATAGCTGGGCCAAGCCTGACTTGCCTCTGCACAGCCCCAGCTTGTGGCTTTCTCCAACCGCTTCCCATCTAATTGACAGAGGAGTTCTCCATCCACGTTATCACAGAGCTAACGTGAGAAGTGGCTGGAATCAAAACCAGTTACTTGATTAATGCTGAACTGAAATGCAAAAAGCAACCATGGCACACCAGAAGACTTTCTGATAATGCATTATTTTTACTCTGACTCCATTAAGCAGCCCAGTGCTTTTGAAGGATTAATGAGAAAGCTATCGAGAAATAATACAGAAGAGGAATGCTGATTCTCAGTGAACATGCCAACACATGATGAAGTGCAGAGACCTTTTCAGTAGTAAAGATTCAAGCCAGAACGTTCAAAGAACTAGAGAGATGTGTGAACTTGCCTACTTAATCCAGAAGTTGAGTTTATTTTATTTTTATGAGACAGCATTTTGCAGATTCCTCCCTGAATCACTAACTCACCCTACTACTCCTCAATTAACAATATAACAGTCATTGTTCTCACAGAATTGATAACACATCTTTACACACCAAGGTTCAGTAAAAAAAAAAAAAAGGCCTAAACACCCAGAAAACACCTTAAATTTAACAGCAGTTCACTTAAAGATAATTGGTCAATGGGAATATGTATATACATAAGGATTATTTTCACAGACTTTACTTATTAAGTGGGACACAATGTTTCATTTGCAACTGCTGGGGTTTTTTTAATCAGGAAATAAAGACAAGCTAAAGAAAAGCATGTATAAATCAGTCATTAAACAAACAATTTATATAGGTGCTCTTTAACAGCAGCAGTCACAACATTGCTTGGAGTTGCATTCACAAGCTAAAGCTGACTTTGGTCATCACATTGAGTATGAGATATCCTATGTGGATACTGACCATAATAATACTACAGAGGCAAACTTTGCATGAGGAAGACATGCTCTTGGGCAATGTTTTCCAATGTATTAGGCATACAGAAGCTTTTTTCTGCATGAAGAACAGCATGTCATGATTCTTAAACTGTTTCTTGATCAAATACAGCATGGACAACCTATGAAAAATGACCCTCAGTGTTCCTCTTTAAGGTTCTCATCAACAGTTTCCATTAACAATGAAAATATATGGATTTTCCCACCACCACCACCACCCATCAAAACACCAGTCACATTTGGGATCAGATTTTGTAAGCTCACACACACAAAAAAAAAACCTTATGTGATTAGATACTTTCACCATTAACAGAAGCTCTGATTCATATTTTTATGGCCTTTAAATGGAGCACAGATCCAGAGCCCACAGCTACACAAAAGCAGGCAGAGCAGAGGATGACAAGCAGCTGGAATGGCTGTGTAAGACAAATGAGAACCCAGTAACAAAACCAGCAACTGTTGTAATTTAAAACAGAAAGAAAAAGGAAAGAAAAAAACAACACTAAACCAGTAATTCCACACTTCCCAGGCCTTCCTGGAACTACTTATGCATAAAACAGTGGTAAAGTGAAAGGAGATATATTTGACTGTACATCCCAACATCAGTCTTTCAGGTCTACTAAATCCTTGACCATACCTCAAATCTCTGGGTTTCTCAAGTTCTGGAGGCATCCCATGCCCATCTGACCAAACATACCCCTCCAGTGGATCTAAATTTTATTCTAAATGCCTCAGTCCCTCATTTGGATGCTATGAAACTGTTCTTGAGGCTTGCTTTGGGGAAGTCTGGTAAGCAGAGACAAGATGCTGTAACAACATTCAACCTTTACAACAACTGTCAAAAAGCCAAAAGTCCCAGCCCCACAGCCCAGGACCCAAACTACCTCTCCAAGCACAGGATTACCCAAACATTTAGAACTACACACATTTAGTTCTCCATACTCCATGGATTACAGAACAATTAAGAGGCTAGGAACAGAAAACTGGCTACTTAAGCTGAAGTAACACCATTGGGTGGGCTGAATGTTCCTGTCGGCAAGAAAGCATTTACATACCTAACATGAGATTTTTAAATAAGTTTATACAGACTTAAAAATAGAATTTTAAATAGACTCTTACTGCAGCCAAAACGTGCTTTATATCTTAACAACTAGATCACCAGATGTAAAAAAGTCCACCCACACCCCACAGACTGCAGAACATGAATGCTCTTGATCATTTTATCTTTTTGCCTCAAACCCTTCAGGTTGTAGAGCTTTAGACCACCACAATAAATTACAGAAAATTCAGAATACAATATCTTAATATTGTCCTTATAGTTAGATACAGTACTTGCAAATGCTTACCAGGTTACACAAGCTAAGCAGTTCAAGTGATAATCATATGATGAATGCATAATCTAATGCCCATTCACTTTGATTTATATGAATCATTGTACAAAAGTCTTGAATACCCATTTTAAGTCAGTGGGAAGGATCTCATTTTTCCTGACCTGGATTGGTGTTTTGTTTAAACTCAGAGTTTTTTTCTTTTTTTTTTTGGCATTAGGCAGAATCGGTCTTCACACACAGTTAAAGATGCCTGGGGCCACAGTCCTTTGCAATCTCAGCAACCAGCCCTATCATTCCCTGTGATAGTCTTGCTGAAAAAAATAAGATCAACCGAGTTTCCCCCTGCCCTTCCAGCTGCAGGAGAAACAGATCAGCCTATTCTTCACTTTAGGAGAGGCCCTGCAAAGGTCAACCTTTCATATGAAATACAGATCATTAACACCAAAAAACAGAACTACTCAGATTCTTGGTTTTTTGTTTGGGTAACAGGGATTCCACTGTACCTATTTAAGGATGCTCTATATTTTGTATACATATACATAGTTTCTGAAACTAATATATAATGGAAAGCTTGCTTACTAAATCAGAAAAAAGCCACCCAACAATTAATTGCTGTTTCTCAAAGTATCACACTCATGAGAAACTGCAATTCATCAAACAAGTTTCTCTGTAGCCTGCCCTCAATGCAAAAAAAAACCACCCCCAAACACTAAACCACACAGTGTGGATGGGAAAATGTAGGTGCAGAGTGCCACTTATTTTTACCACAAGCCACAGTTACTCTAGCTGTCCCATGGAGAGGAGAGAGTTTTCTAGAGGCTGGTAATTCTCTTCTAGAATATGAAATCTGGACCAAAACCTCATACTGCAACATCTAAGCCTATGCAGTTTATACACAATGCTCTGAACAGTGTATTTACCATAAGGCAACAGCCTACTGCATCACCCTTTCCTTAAACATACCTGGCTTACAAAGAAAGACATTAGTTCTATTGGTCTCATTACAAAACAGCAATACCTACAGATTGAAAGAAAAACACATTATTTGTGGGAAGGAGATGAGGTGTGGGTTGAAATCGTCTTGAGTCAGACCAGTCACATCCCATTACACTACCTGAGGCTACAGTGCCAGGAGCTGTAAACACCAGCCTGACTCAGGCTGGTAAATCCCTCACTCTACAGAAGCCCCTGCAAGTAAAATAACATATTAAAAAAGCAACAGGCTTTAAAAGTTTAAATAGAGTGTGCAACAGTTACCAAAGTATAGCATTTTTACTTAAATTACTGAACTATCTGAAGAAATAGCAATTTTTTTCCCCCTCAAGGAAAACCAATTCCAGTAAGATTCATCAAAAAAACAGCTCAGTGGGTTGGGTTTGTTTTTGGGGTTTTTTTTTTTGAGATAACTGTTAAAATTGCTTCCTTTGAATAGGACATAATACCTGCCAACTCTCACAATAAAGGAGAATATAAGGAGTTGCTACAGAGAGAGATCCAGGGAGCACGAGGAGGAGACACAAGCATCACAGTATTACTAAAGAGTACACACAAAAAAAAAAGTCTGCCAAGCAAATATAGGAAATTTACAGTTTGGAAAACACATTAACATGGAAGTAAGTGTCCTCTTATTTTGTTAATGCAAAAAATAACACTGAATCAAAGCTTGACTTCCCTTGCTGAAGTGAAGTTACTTATCTGATAAAAGCAGAGGTTATGTAAAACTAATCAAGTTTCACAAAAGTGTATGTGCTGAAGTGGTTACTAAGGTATCAAAAGCTTGGGGAAGGGAGGTTGGGATTGAAGTCTCAAGCAAAGAAAAGGTGTTTGGGAGAGAGCTACAGCCAGGAGGGCAGGAACAAAACAGTGTTATCACTGGGCAGACACAGAGGATGGCTGCTCCTACTGTAAATTTTATCTTACAATCTTGTGGCAGTAAGTTGTGAAAATGGTTTTCTCTCCATGTCTCTCAAGTGACCTGGATTGAAGGTCTCAGTTACACTTCTGATCTCAGGGACTACCTGAAACACTGTAAAATGTTTATGTTGGAGAGGCTTTCACTCTGTATTATGGAATGCACAACAGAAGGATCCCATCAGAAGTAGGTCCTCTTCCTTGATAACACAGCTGTGTTATCAAGGAGGAGGACCTCAACTGTGTGTCAAAACAGCATCTTTAGCATTTGAGGTTCAACCTCTCCCTTGCCCATTACTCCCTGTAACACTGAAAATAGAGACTTAAAAGTTACAGTGATTAAACATCCGATATCCCATAACATTTTCAAGTACTACTCCTTGGCAGGAAATAAAACTCAGTAATGCAAAGAATTTATGAGTTTTATTGACATCACAAAACAGCTCTGTGTACCAGAGAGACTGAATGGAACCATAGCCACGTGCTCCCATGCAAACTCAGCACGCTGCATCAACCATAAAACAGGAAGACATCCAGCTTCACAATTATGAGTGACTCAAAATCCTAATTAGAATTAAATCATTTTGTTCCTGGGTCTCCAAAAGGACACAGCTATGTTAAGTGATGAGAACCCCAAGCAATCACTGTGAGAAAGGCTTTAGCCTCACAAGTCTGTACCCACCTTTTCTATTTTTGCAAGGACTAACCACAGAAATAACATCCAAACAATGATGACCTGTGACCTTTTAAGATAAATGGTGATTTCTTAAGACTAGTTCTTTTATATTCCATTCCATGCTCTTCCAAATAAGAGCTGCCCAAAAATACTTTGCATGGCAAAACTAAATGTTCCCAGTGACAACTCTGATCATGTCATTCTTTGCACATGAACATAAAAAGATACAACAGCAAAACCCACTAGTTTTTCTTAGAACTTCATGACCAAATCCTAAGCAGAGCACGTTTTCAAATTGCCTTTCCTAAAATTCAAATAATATGTTCATCACTTTGACCAAAAGCTAGCAAAGTACAACTTGTATTGTGCTGCAGGCCATGAAGTGAACGTTCTTTACTTGAGTCATGGATGGATGAGGATGAAAGTAGGTTTGGTAAATTTACAACAGTTCTGACACAACTGTGTCTTCATCGTTACAAATTATCCCTATCTATTTATCAAGCTTACTCCAGGCACTTTATTATCTTCAAAAAGATAATTTTCACCATTTTTTGTGTCTTTATACCTAACTACAGGACATCTCATACAACATGGGCAGAAGCCACAGCTAAAAATTAAAGGGAGCCAGAAGCAAGACAGCAGCTCCACAGCAGATGCTTCAATGGGGGCTATGGTTTAAAGGCAACATCTGGTACTGACTTTTGTCTTTATCACATCACTCAGCTGATGCCTTGTTATTATCTGCCTAACCAAAGTAACCATTCAGCTATATAAAAAAAAAGTGTCCAAGTAAGGGGAAATTATTAAAATCCCTCTTGTCTCCTCCATCTCAGACTGATGCATCTCCCAGTACCTTACAACAGAGTTTTGCTTGTGAGTCCTATGGAATTCTTCATTTCTCTGCTCCACAGGAAGACTTCCCCAAAATTAAACTGTTCTTATACTCAAGACTGGATCACATGCTAATGGCTTTAAGATCCCATTTCTTAATTTCCTGTAAGAAACTATAATTTTAGACTAATTTCTGAAGAGTGTTTGGAGGTTTAGTTTCTTGTTACACAGGTCATACTTGCCTGCAGTCATCTGGGTTCTATATATTTAGATGCTGGTTTTACAGTTGGAGAAATAAAGTCTCAATTATTACATGATTTCAATATATAAATTTATTTTAAGTTTGACTTTCTGAAAAATCTATTACCAGCTTTCATGCCAGTTTTTACACACATAGCATTACAGAACAAAACAGCATATGCTGAGAGGCAAATACAGGTCCACAATGTGACCACAGGAACATTATTTTATCGCCATGTAAACACCAGCCTTCAGCAAATGTCCACAACATTAGACTACATAACCACCTAGAGACACCATCACAACCACAAACTCTACCTGCTCCCACAAGCAATGACTTCTCTATACCTGCAGAGCCTACAACTGATTCCAGAGCTTCCAAGATGATCCCAAGATGCTAAGGCAGAGGTGAAAACATAGATAGCTTGTCAACACACTCAAAGTTCTTGCAAGATGCTGGACACCAACACCAGCATATGAAATGCCTACACTGCAGAGATGATCTTAAACAAGACACTGATGCTCAGGTGTGCAAGTGTCCCAGAACTACACCAACTGGAAACCCAGAGCCATATAGCTTGACATCACACAGGAATTACTTGTGAGATGTTGCCCTTGCAGAGAAGTATCCAGTTAAATAACAAAGTGAGCATGGACTTTCTGGCACAATAACCGTGCCCTAAATACTCTGTAGTGCATTAATGCCACATACAGTCCAAAACACCTTCAATAACAGCATCCTCCTCCTAATTCACTGTTTCCACATATCCATACATACAAAGCCTTATTTGTATATATGGAAACCCAGGAACATAAAGCTAAAAGACCATGATGTGCAACATGGGATTATTTTTATTTTTTTTAAACTACGAGGAAGAATCAGACCAGTATTCTGTAACTTGCTTTCCTACTATTTGATATGGTTTCTGTACACCTTCTTTGAGAAATAAGTTACCTCATCTGTACATCTTCTTTGAGAAATAAGTTACTCATGAGTTAGTGTGCTCATCATGAGCACAAAGCATGATAAAGATGCTTTCCTCATCCACCCACAATAACTTTTCCTCTCAAAGCAAGATGGGAGCAGTGGCTTAGTCCTTATTCACACAACAGAATTACAGTTCTCTGAGAAGTTTACCAAAAATTCAAAAAAATATGTAATTTCTCAAAGCAAAAATAATACACTGCATTTGGAAGATGTTTGCTCTCAGAACTAACATTTGTTATATACCTGAAGGGTGTTCTTCAGCCATATCACCCCAGCACCTCTAGGCTCTAACTATGCTGATCAAATCAGTTTCATGTGTGTTTAAAAAAAAATAAGAAATAAAGGTAGAGTCTTAATGTATCAACAGCTTCTTTTGATTTCATTAAAAGAATAAGCATTTCTGGCCATACATTAAGGCAATTCTTGAACCCAACAATTTGATAGGATAACATTGTGTACCAAGCCAGGGTATTTTTTTTTTTTCATAAATTCTGATCTAACCAGAATACTAGTCAACTCACCAAAAGATATCAAAGTTATCGCTTCATTACAAATGATCTAAGTATCCCCCTTGAGGCTATGGCTATCAGAAAGCATTTAGTTAGCTCCCAGGCCAATATTTTCGTATCTGTTTTATTACAAAACTATAACACATTTTCAATAACTTTTAGCTTTGCTATACAGAGTAACAAATAATTTTCCCAGAACCCTTTGGAAAATCTGACATGCGAAATGATTCTCTCGCCAACTTGTGTATTATTAAGTTGAAAAAAAAAAACCAACATATACCAGATCATTTGATCATTGGAGGGAATGGAAAAGTATTGGGAGCTTCAGGACAGATGGACGAACTTCAGGTCATATAAAATACTACCAAGGCTGTGTTTGAAGAAAAATGTGAAAGTTCGTGAAAGCGCCCTGGGTGAAAATACTTTGTGTTGCTAAGAAACATCATCCCTGATGATGGATGAATTAAATTGTCTCAGTTAGTACAGCCAACTCCAGGCATCCCTTGTTTATTAGGAGAATGTTTTCTTGTACTGGTAATTTATTTCAACAGACTTACAAATAGAAAGTCGTACCTTTAAACGAAACTGAGAATTTCAAACTTGTATAATTAATGCTAAAAAATAGAATAGAGTGCACATTTTGAACAGAATTTAATAACTACATTTGTAAGGTTTACATTTTTTAAATATAATATTAATAAACCCAAACAATTAAGAATTTGTTTTAGGATAGTCTGCAATGAAATATACTGTTCAACTTCCAAAATTACTCTGTAGAGCCCTGCAAAGAATAAAACTCTTCCAATATTTTGGAGTACTGAACAACATAAATATTCAGGTGATCAAATGTTAAACATCACTGAGAGGAAAGCACATTCATTTGTCTTCTATTGTTATGATGACACCAACATAAAAACTGAGCATAAAGGAAATAACACAAACCACCTGCTTTTCTCATTTGGAGGTTGTCTTCACATTTCATCCAGTTCCTCTTTTAACATATTACTTACAGGTTGTTTCTTCTGCAGAACATATTGGTGATCTTAGAGCCATTTCTCTTCCCACTGCCAAAACACACGCTTTCTGTTGAACTCCCACAGAGCATACCTGGTCAGCCTGCCATGTATTACGTGAAGTCCTTTCAAAAAGGTTACAGCTGGAGCAGGGGAAGACAACTGGCTTGTCTCTATCCACAGGCTGCACACCAGAGGAGCTCTCCTGGAAGGGCAGAGAAAAGCAAGCACATCTCACCTGGCACAGCCGTGGAGAGCGGGACGCGACAGCAGAGGCGAAGCACAGCAAGCGGGGAGCCCCACCGTGAACAGCAGAGTCCTGAGATCAGAAAATAGACACACAACTGCTGCTCAGAAAGGATGGACAAGGCATCGGGTTTCTTCACAGTCCCCTGAGGAACATGGAAAATTTTGTGCCACCTGGAAACAAACACGGTTGCTGCACTGAGAATAAAGCAAGGGCACAGGCCTATTTTGCAAGAGCACAGAGAGCAAAGGGGAGAACCATTAGAGAAAATTAATTTTGTCTGATGGTGAGGCTCTGGGGGTTTTCCTATTATTTTGGATCGTGTTCTAACAAAGATGCCAAGTTTCATGTTCAAGTTCTAGCACTGGAGAGGTCAATTTAAGGAAAAAGGTGAAAAAGTCTCTATAAACTGTTCTTTGGATCACACCGCAGCTTCCAAGTCAGGAATTACCCGGCAGAGTTAGATGTGGAGGCCACATCCTCAGCTAGTCAATACACAGAAGCAACCACAAAGGCTTTTCTCCACAAAAAACACCATGGAGAAGAGTCTGAAAAGCAGTATTTAACAATGGCACCAATGTAGTATTTAACAACAATACCAGTTTCAGCTGCACGGGAGGAGATGCACTTCCCAAGGGCCTAATGAGGAAGAGCTTTACACTCCAGGCAGAAACATTCCAAAACCTCAAAGGACATGTCTTATCTGCACCACTTCTGCTTATGGAATCCCAGAAAACCTGAGGACAGACAGGTCAGACTGCTGCTTTCTAGGCACAGATGTTGCAGTCCCATCTGCCTTAACTGTAAGCCACAGCTCTTGCTACTTTCCAACACTCTAGCAGCACCTTTATCACTTCATTTCTGGAAACATCCATGTAGAGGGTAAGGTAAAGTGCTTCCAACCACGTCAGGTACAGTAAAACACTAAAAAAAATTAAAAAAAAAAAACCCAAACCTGCAGATTATGTTCTAAGCAAGCAGTAGAAAAGGTTTTGAACTAGAGACACCCCTTCTCCACCCTCACCTACATGATTCACCAAGTAACACTTCAAATAATTATATCTGTTTGATCAAAGATTTATTTTTTGAAGTGTTGCTCTAGTAGCCAAGAAAAATGACCATGTTTGTATAGATGCAGCTCAAGTCTCTCAAACACAGAAGCATGTAAATGTGTATTTATCCAATTAATTACAGGTGATTAACTGGACAGACCCAAGCAAGGCTGGCAAATGGCCCCAAAGATGAAGGGGTGGGAGTACAACCCAGACGTTCCGGGACTCCATCTCCAAAGATCAGGTCTGCATCAAGCTAAAAGTTGCAGGACTCCAATTATAAGAAGTTGTTTCCTCTTGGCCCTCACATCATAATCCAGAGAGTAGCTCCAGTGCAAGATTA
>VXBZ01003016.1:15226-27418 GCA_013399135.1 Heliornis fulica
TATCTATGGGCATCCAGAGTTGTTATCAACCTAAATGAAGTGTAACCAAATTTTGCAATATTTCCTCTGACATTCACAATAATACAGCATAACATCTTTTTATATGTATATATCATAGATATAGATACACACACACATGTATTTTTGTATGCATATTTTAAGTATAAAACAAAACCCCACTGATATACCTATTTTTTCATACTTATCGTTCACCAAATCTTCCAAACCAATTGTCTTCCAGAAACTGTCATCCCAACCTCCATCAGAAGTGTATGTCCACTTGCACACTACTGTACAGAGGGACCTAGAAGAAGAGGAAATAAACACACAAAATCAGGAAAATTAAAATATTTGGTTTCAAACTCTCACTAGAAAGATTTTTGTGCAAAATTATGACTTCATTCACTCATCAAAAACCCCAAGCATTAAGAAAAGTTTAGTTACTGCTTGGAGTGCATGTCTTGAGATACCTTAAAAGGACCTTACTTTTAAGATTCTTCTCTGCTGAAACAACTCCTGGTCTGGCCACTTCACTGCATAAATCAGTCAAGTAACAGGCCATGTGTATGCCTAGAAGATAGCATGAACCTAACAGCTCAGAGAAAGATTTGTTTTCTCCAGGCTGTACCTAAATAGTCATGTTTTGCACACAGTATGTCCTTAGAAAAACTTCCTATCACTTATGTTCAAGCTGAAAAATAACATCCATGAGATGCACTGGTATTTAGGTTAAATGGCACTGCTTCAATACCTGCAGGTACAAAATGCCTTTATCAGGTGAATGTGTATTAAGAACACAACATCCAACTACCAGAGCTGCTGTGTAACTGGATTTCAAGTACCAGTCATTGGGTTTGTGTTTCAGCAGAAGCCAATGACCATGCAGTGAACATGCATGAATTAAACTGGCTGCAATTTTAGGTTCTCATTCCAGATCTCCTTCCTGCTGATGCTGAACTTCCCTGTGACAGTACAGCATCAGGACCAGAATGTAAACAAAAGACAGGAGAACTTGCAGAAATGTCTATTATACCAACCAGAATGTTCTCCTAAAACAATCTATATCCCAAACACAGCATTCCCACACAAAATACAAATGTTCCTGGAGGTTGAGTATTGCCCACAATGTTTTCTGTCTGAGCATTAAGAACAGAAAGAGCAGAAGTGTTTAATTGTGCTTGGAAAGTCAATTAAATGAAAGGTATTAAAAAGCTAAAAGGTACTGAAAATGTCAATTGCCTGTAGGCTTGGGAATCCCACCATATCATCAAGTGAAAGACATCTTGAGTGCATCTCAGGGAAACACAACATTGTAACTGTTCCCAAAGAGAAATCCCTTTCAGAGACAGATTTTCTTTGGTACCTTATAAGACAGATTACCTGTGACTCATTTTCAGCCAAAGTGTGCTTTCACCAACATATTATTTTAATTAGGATGTTACAATTTGAACACTTATCTTCAAAGCAAACTGAATTTTACAGAAGCATTTGGCTTCTTGCATAAAATTAAATAAAAAAATCTAATTCCTGTCTAAATATTTGTGAGTTACAGAAACCCCTCCCTTTCATCCAAGTGAACTATCTAGGCACCTACTCAAGAGAATTAAACTAAAAGTATTATTATTGTATTATATAATTTAAATGCATCATGTTTCACTTTACTCTGTTCTTTTGGAGTGACCATGTTTTTACAGCCAGAGGACTGGTGGTGTTCACTTGCAATCTGCTGCTTCTAAAGAAGCATTGTTTGCTTTTTGCAATGAGAGAAGTTATTAACATTATACACCTTTTTGGGAAGGAAGAACAAAAAAAGAAATAAAAGAGGTAACTATTTATATCCTTTTAAGTGCTGTGCAGATTATTTCAGGATTGCTCTTCAGTTTTTACACACACCCACCACTTTTTTTTTCTTAAACTCTTGTAGATCAGACAATTGCAATTTATTGTCTGGTTTGACAGCAGAAAAACACACGTCCTGTAACCACGGCATTGACAATGCTGATGTAAGAAATTCCAATTTCCAAGGATTTAAAAGCCAGACACAGAAATCTGATTAGGACCTTTGACAAAATCTGGGTGAATAAATAAATTCTAGGCTCAAAAATATACTGTGAAAAAAATAAACTTTTTCCCCCAAAACAGCTCAAATCTCTTATTAAAAGGAAAATAGAGACAGGGTATTTGAAATAAAGATCATTTCATCACTTCAGGAAAAAAATTTAGACATAGAGTGAAATAACAATGCATCAAGTTTTCCCAAGTATGGTAAATACCAAATCATAACAAATTATCATCAGAACTGAGCATGTATTTTTCTAATTAGATCAATGCTGTGAACAATTGCCACACCCTGAAAAACACTCTAAGGATGAGAGCTAAATGTCATGGTTCCCCACTTCCAAGGTCACAAAGCAGCTTTCTCTGAAACTCCATGCTTATCCAGAGAAAAACCAGAGCAGCCTTCCTGGACTCCAAGAGAATGTTTTAAACAGGTCAGCTCTTTCACACAGCTCATCCTGAGCAACATCACACTACATAGGTAGGAATGAATGGGGCCAGACTGGTCCTTGCCCATCCAGCACATGGCTGAACATGAGAAGGCAATGGGGCTGGTGAGCATGTTCATCCCCCTTGTGTAGATGTGTAAATGCAAAGTGCTTACAGAAAAAGGATAAATAGATGATTTCCAGTTGAATTTTTAATGCAATACAAAAAACATGAACTGGGAAGGACACCTCTTTCTGAGTGAACCAACCTGCAGATCTGTCAATGAAAGGTTTTGATATGAAGACCAACCTCAAATCTGAGCTAAAACACTAATCCATTGCATTGCTAAGTTTATATTTTCATACCCACAATAAGAACCTCAAAACACTTGTTAACACAGAGCTTTTACACTTCTCTGGGATATAAACTCCTTATTCCACTGTTGCTGCCACTCAATTCCCATGTAAAGAGTACATTTAACTGAATAATATAGCTTCATACAAATCCTTATTATCTATGAGAAATATATTCTTGTCTCATATAATAGTTCAAGAATGCCCATAATAACAGATCAACCTCACTAAGTGCTTCAAAAGGACTGGATGTGTGAAACTCAAATCTCTGCCACTTTCTCAGTGAGGTGCTCTAATAATGACATCAATTTATCTGTATATCCCAGAGAGCTGTAGAGGCACACACAGAAACAGCAGTTTGTTCATGCTTTTTCACCTTGGAATACTAATGGCATAGATATATATTAGCTTTATAGGCATTTGCTCAGAAATTATCCTCTAGAGTATTGCCCTCAGAAAGTGATAAGAAGACCTGTAATTTGGAAAAAGCTGCATCCAGAAGGACATTATGGTAAAGAGGAAGCTGAGGAACTAAATCATTACACCCACAATGATTAGAAAATTTTGTATTTCATAGCAACTCCTAAATTTTATGAGACAATGTGCAGACACTAAACAAAAATGGTACTGATATATGCTGTCATATATTCCTTTTTTCCTGAACTATTTGGTAGTATCACCTCAGTTATTAGCCCATAAACCAGACTTCCACTAACTGAAACTGGATGAACCAGATGGATAGTGGCAAATGCTCCCCTTACTTCACTACCAGGATGAATTGGGTTCAAAGGTGCCAAGTTAACAGGCAATCATCTAGGCAACAGTCCTCTGACTGCTCCATCTAGTGCAGGGCTTGAAGACACAGTGCAGGTTCCTGCACAGCCTGCATTTAGCTGGGCTGAAATACCATAAATTTGAAGTTTCTTTTCCTCAAGTATATTCCTGATGAAATGAAAAATTTCCTTTCTCTGTTCAGAACAAAAGGTTTTGCTTGTTGTTTTGTGGGCTGGGTTATTTTTTTTTCCAATGCATATTTACTCCCCCTGAAAAATAAAAAAAACAACCCACAGCTTTTTGCGTGGAAAACTTCTATTTTATTCAAACCAGATTTTCAACAGGAACATGATTGTGTTTAGAGTTTCTAACAAATTCTAGTGTAGAAAGAACTATGGGATCCTACTTGCATCCAACAGCCTCAAGAAAGAAAAATAAATCCCTGCCACATCCACTACAAAGTAGATTTGGCTGGGCACAGAATATTACACAATCCTTTTTATTGCTGTCTAGCTCTGAGTTTTTGCACATCTCTTGCAGAGGACTGACTGTGGATGTGCTGAAGATTCTGTGGATGACAGAATCTCAGTATTCTGAAAAAAACCACCAGCAGTACATCCTCAAGTGAAAACCATGAGGTTCAGGGAACCTGTAGTGATTGAATATACATTGATAATTCCCAGAGTGCTGTCTGGAAGTAACTGTTTGTGCCCACTAACCTTCAAAAGGATCCACAGCAACCAGACACGCTGTCACAGCAACTCAGGCACTCAAAGCTGGTTGATAGGTGGCTCTTCCCATACTGCCTAACCAATCTGAGCACTATCTGTCATTGTGCTGTATTTGGAGAGAAGGAAATCAGATGCATTCCCTAAAAACCAGTAAAGACTGTATGGTCTTAGCTATCTGTATAAAAATGTATCTAAAAGATAAGGGTCTCAAAAAGCTCCACACCTGCTTAAAGAGTTTCCAGAGTGTTATGCTTTGGTCTGGTCTTTGCTGACACCACCTCCCACCCTCCAGAAGGGATAAAGCAAGCAAAGACAGGACTCATCACTTGGCAAAGATTCTGCCCTGCCTGGGAGAATATCTGCTGTCCTTGACAACAAAACACACTTTGGGGCTTATTTCATAACTGCAGTAGTCTCCTGGAAGTCATCCAAATTTTGAGTACAGGTTCATAAAAAAGTCCTATTAACAAGGACAGGTAATGAAGAAATGCTTTTCCGCCTGAAAAGTGAATCCATAAGGTATTTATATATTTTTAAGTTACTTATACGTGACTTTCCATGACTAGCACAATACTAATTAGCCTGGAAAGTGAGTCAGCTACCAGCTTTAAAGACAGAGTACTCTGTCTTGAACATCCTGAAGTGAACAGAAGCTTTGGTCTTGCTTCCAAAGAAATAGATTCTGCATAATTCATCCTTAAGAGTCAGAAATTACTTAAAACTCATTAACATATTTTGCAGGCATTGTTAACTTTGGGACTGTCCCAAAGCTAAGTCCTACAGAAGCTGGGATAGGTACAGTCAGGTCCCAAAAGAAATAGCGTGCAGCAGGATGAAGTAACTTTCTGTGGTCTGTTTCCCACATTTATTTAAAGCTCCAAGGAATCCAGAACCAAGAAAGCTGTGTGGCATTCAGAAGGCAAGAAGGAAACCTGAAACAATGGAGTGTGATTGTCACAACTTCAAACACGGTTTTCCTTTTGTTCTGCAAACTTCAAATTTAAAACAGATTTTGAATTCAAATTGAAAGCCAGAGTTTGGGTTCTGCTGAAGTGAACATTTCCACATACTGACATCTGGACCAAGCTGTCAGTGTCCTCCCCAAATTATGCACCCTGCAGTCTTGAGGCTTTTTACAAAAAGGAGCAATGCACCACGCTAACACAGGCACAGATCTGACTGTGGTTTTTGCAAAAATGTTCCAGACAAAAAAAAAATAAAAATAAAAATAAAACAGAACACCACACACTCCCAGCATGCAAACTTCATATTAAATAGAACTGGGCATTGGCACTGCAAAAGCCTGAAACACAGCAGAGATTATCACAGAGCAATAGGAAATATGCAATTATTCTCTGCTCCATTATGGCTAATGCCATATACATTAATATATGACCTTTGAAACAGAACCTGTTTATTAGATCAACATACACCACTGTTATTTAGACCTGCCACACCAATGTGTCTGCCTGCCCAGTGTATTTGGCTGCTTTAGGGGTAACAGGAAAAGGGGGACATTTCTCCCAGGAGAATACTTGTCAGGTAATAGGAGAAAAAAGTGACACCTGGTCACCCAGTTTTGAACCATATAATCTACCCAACATGCTGCCCATGTTAAGCATTTGCTAAAAGGAATCAAAGAGCAGAGGGTTGAGTTCACCACAGTGTAAGAAGAGCTGCACCTGCTGTCACTCACTTACTACAGTAGATCTCTCAGGCAGATAAGTTGTAAACCACAGGGCCAAGTCTGGGTGTGCTCTATTTCACATACACTGTCTGCATTTCACTCATTTCACCCATTCAACAGCTCTTTAACTGCATGTACACACACCAAAACACGTCAGGGTCTGTTCCATCCACCCAACTGTGCAAATCCCAAGTTCCTAATATTTACAACACACCACTTTTTATTATTATTGCCTTTGACCCAAAGCCTATGAAATTCCTGCCTGCCCAAAGCCATTGTCTTAGCACCACAGTGCAATGTGGCTCTTGCCTGAAAAGGGTTTGCTGCTTCCAGCAGGATGTTAAACATGCCAAAGGACAAGGACAGGTGGGGAATCCTGTTTGGGACAAGTAGCAGACATATTCTGGTTGCACTCAGAGGCCTCAGACTTTCAGTCTTTGTGTGGCTGAGAACTTCAACCTAGAGAATAAAGGTAGCAAGGGAATTATAGTAATCTGCATTAGCAATTCTACTCATTTCATCCTGTTTATGTTCAGGATAACAGTATTTACCATAAATAGCAGAAAGCAAACAGACTGCCCTTCAGATTTATTTTAGTAAGTTAAATACCACAGCAAAAGCAAAGCCTTCTCTCCACCTTGAAAAATTCACTAAAACTTGACTAAAATTTTCTTCCTTCTGTATGATGCAATGAAAAGACAGTATTTGGCAATTTTGTCATACTTCCCTGGGAAAATACGAATGAACTCCAGATCTCAACCCTCACAAGTTAATATTCCAAACTTCTTCGGGTTCTTTTTATTCTTCTTTCCTTTTTTTATTCTTTCCCCAGAAGTTTTCATTATCTCATTTTAAACATCTTCAGTACTGAATTCACTGTGAGGAAATCTGAAACTCAGAAAACAGCTCTTCAGTTTCACAAAATACAAGTTTTAGTAGAAAAGTGTTGTTTTGGCTACCAGTACACCAGTTTGGTAGAAGAAACCAATCACCAACCCAAAGGACAGTGAGCAGCTCATGATGTCTGAGCTGGATACATCAAAGATAATGAAGATTGTGATATCTGACTACAGAAGACCTTTCCAAAGCCTTTCAAACTATTTTTTCTTATGTTTTTCTGCAAATCCTGAAAAAAAAAACAAACTAAATTGTAAAGATTTCACAGGTTTCCTTTAAAGTTTATGTTAAATGTTTTTGACTGAATTTCCACCAATACACTATTCCCTCTGTTTTGTTCTGAACATTGCTGACTCAATAAAACTGTGTGGTCCTAAGAAACTCCTTTGCAATCATAGACCAGGTTTTCTTTAAAGTTTATGTTAAAATTTTTTGACTGCATCCCTGCTGGTGTCATATTTGGAAAGTCAGAAGTTTCACTTGACTGGTGGCACAGCTTTAATTTAAAAGTGTGAATCAGATCTCACTTCCTCTACTGCAAGTGTCCCTGCCAAAGCCCTGTCCATGGAAGAGCAACATACTGATTTAGGTAAGGGGAAGGGAATGGCAGCTCCATCACATGCCTTAAGGCATCTGACTAAAAGATGCAGGCATTGCACCAGTCCTTCAAAACTTATCTATTAGACAGGGAAATGTATAGGGTTTTGAGGAATAATGACATTTTTCCAGCTTCCACTGAGCTGAAATGGGAAGTTTCTCTTTCTAACCGATGAGGTATTAGATGAGACTTCACCACTGCTCAGGGAAACCTATGCCATAGATCCAAGCACAAAAATGGTCCCTGTGCCTTGGGCAGCTGTCCTGAGGCAGACAAAGCAGACAGGTATGGCCATGACTGCTGTTCTCATGCAGCAAACCTGAGCTCCAACTCTGGCAAAGGTTGCACCATGTGAAGAAAAGCACTGGCTAAGCATGTTTGACATGTATTGTCTCTGTGCCCACTTGCTAGTCACCAGCATTTTAGATTATAAAGCTCTCAACAATATCCAGGAAGAAAATACAAGGAAGCAATTTATTGTACACCCATGACACAGTTTCCTTGCAGATTACTTCCAGGACCTCAATGGGAGAAGGCCTTTCAAGGCAGATCGTGGGCTTTTGGGTATTCTGTCAGGTTACAGCCTGTAGAAGGAGGACTCTGGGCTATTGTGAACAAATACCACCCTGTGTGCATGCTGAAGTGCCACTCTCAGGCCCCAGCAATGATCTGTGAGCAGGAAAGGAAGCCTTTCAGTTAGTAAATCAAAACATTAAAATTACTTTTGTGAAGAGGAAGGAGTCATTAACTCAGAACTCACTCTAGTATTTTGTGTTCATTCAGTAACATTTAAGAGGCTTTTGTCTGGCTTGTTAAATTACAGAATTTTCTATGCAAACATGTTGCTTACCTACAGAGCTAGACTTTATTGTATGAAAAATATAGTTCACATTTACAATTTTCTACACCCACATCTATAATTCATCTCCTCTGATTACAGCCACTCCCTAACAACATTCCACGTTATATTTAAAGCCTGGGTGCCAGTTTGAAAGAAAAAAAAAAAAAAGAGCAACAATTGGATCATTTTCAAAGCCTACATAGCAGCAGAAGACTTCAAAGCAGTGCTCTGAACTCTGGCATCCATCTAATGACCGCCTCAACCTGGGTTAAGAGCGACCTCCCATTACCACGACAATGAGCACACAGGTCTCTGGAGACATCTAACGCCTCGATGTTTCCTGTACTCCAGAAGAGGTCTGAGATTGATGGTGTATTACACAGATATACCTCCAACATAACGACAGACTACTGGGAAAACCATTTCTGTGACACTCAAAGACTCTGAAGGTTCCACCAACATAAGTAAAATGCTGTGTTGTATCAAGTACCTTAAGGGAGTAACCTTTGTGGAAGTATGTGCTTGATATATGTATTGTAGGAAAACTGGCATGTTTTACTTTTTCATACACATACACATGCATATTTATACATATAAGGAGCTTTGCTTTGGATTGGGAGAATGCAACTGTCTAATTGTTTGCTGTAATCTGTTTAAACCTGTCATTTAAAAAAATAAATAAAATGCATCAAGCACTGCAGATGTAAAAAAAAAACAGTTGTAGAACAAAAGGTGACTCACACTAGCTAAAAGGAGATTATGTGTCTTCTAGTATTTGTTACAGAGTCAGATTTAAAAAAAGTGTGTTTCTCTTTAGGAGCACAGTATCACAAAATTTAGACTTGGACTCTTAAATTCAGTATTCCTAGAAGTTATGTCATCAGACCTTAAGAGAAACACCCATCTCAAGAGCAACATATCAAGTCAACTTAATCCCTTATGTACATCCAATGATTTCAGTGGACTCATCCCAGGGATGCATTTAGCTCAACATGTTGAGCTGGACCAGAAAGTACAAAATAAGAATATTTTATCCACCCACATACGCCTCACCATGTCATGAGGCAAAGGGAAGCAAACAGTCAGCAGACTGCTTGCTTTTTTATTAATTTCATTCTGTATTATATTACAGACACCCAACCAAGATTTAAGCCCATTGTCTTCAGCATTGTTGAAAAATGCATAATGAGACACAGTCCTAGACACAAAAATGTATTGTCTAGACAAATCAGACATAGCATGTGGGATTGGAAATACTAATCTGTTAAAAAAATACCTTAAAAGATGGCAAACGGAGGCAAAAGAAATGGAGTGCCTTGGACAAGGGTCAGAGACTAAACCTCATTCAGATCTCTCAATTGAATCTTGAACTCCAGAGACTCAGCCTAGAGACCCAGGCAGAAAGACACTGTGCAGATATAGATGACACTGAACATACTAAAATTCTTCTTATACACAGCTACAGTCTAAAGCTTTAAATACCAGAGCAACAAAAAGCATGTACACACATAATACTGAATCTCTTTGCCATTGTAAATGTTAAAACCTTAGTAAGAAGAGATGAGGTTATAAAAATCATCCAAAATATGGCAAGGCAAATGAAAAGCAAAATCAGAAATAAAGCCCATGGCAGCAGCCCCTCTGGACACATCTTCTACCATTACACAACATCAGCAGTGTTTCAGTTCAATTTATTCAGAAAAATACACTCGAAATTTCAAGCTCAGTATCTCAAGCAAACCACTCTGCAATAGGAAGTCAAATAACTACTTCAATTAACAGCTTGTATTAAAAAAAAAATAAAATTCCTGTCACCTTTTTAAGGCAGTCAAAGGTATCACTCAGACTGGCAGGTTCAGTATACAGAGCCAGTAGACAGCCTTCCTCTCAGGTCTGAGCCTGAGCACATTTACTATAGTTCAAGGCTGCACCAAACACTCTAAGTTAGTGAAAGCAAAGACTAGAGTAACTGATAAAAAATAAAGTCAGGTGTCACCACGGCATGGCTTTGGATAAAGCAAGTATTACTCCTTTCAGCAACACCCATTTCTCCCAGTACAGCAGCAGCAGCACACCAGTACTCATCACCTCCCATCTGTCAGTAGCAGTGGGTGCTTCAGCCGCTGCCTGTCACACAGCCACAGCTCTCTTCACATCTCTTCCCTGTGTTACAGCAGGCTTCATTCCTCAGGATTGGCACCAGCAGACCACAGAAGACTGCAGGTTATTAGCTTCCAGACACTTTATCCTTCTGTTATGTGGAAGGTAAACACAGGACATGCAAAACTGACATGCATTTTTAGGAGCACAAGGACTTGGGAAGTACGTGGTCCAGTGGTTTAAAAAGTGTGCCATGATGCTGAGGGCAGTGTGTGGCCAGCAACCATGTGGACACTGACACTCTGTGCACAGAATACAACTAGGGAAGCAAATCTCCACATAAGCAATGCTCTACTCCATGATGTGGTTTATGATGTTTTCATATATTGAGTGGTGAAGAAAAAAACCCACCCTTACAACCCTGTAACACCTTTATCTTGAGAGAGAGAACTATTAGCCCAGACATCTCTTCACAAGTTCACTACAAAGGTACATTTTATGAATTCATGGGTAAATAATATATCTATTCCTAACATCAAAACTGTTCAAAGGCCAACTTAACATGGTACTTGAATGTGTGTGCAAGTTTGAAGTCCTGAAGAAATGTCAGTAGAGTTAATGGGAATTTTACCAGCTTAGTCAGACTGAGCTGAACTGCAACCTAGGCTGTCATGCACTTGTGGCCAGACAAAGCTTAAGTGAAACCAGAACAGAAGCAGGGAAATTGCCAAGAGTACTGCAATAGAAGAAAGTTAATAACTACATTTTGATGAAGACTTATCCAATTTCACATGTTAAACTCCAATATTAAACCTCCTTCTTCACTCATGCAAATCTTATTCAAGCCTTGCTCAGGTTAGGATGACAGGATTTGGTTGCCACATGCACCTGAATCAAAGATTTGCCTTAGGGATTCCTACACAGGCAGTGAGATGTACTGTCACCATGCATCACAGTTCAGTCCAAGTACACTCTTAAAAATCCTAAGTCATTCCTGAAAAGTAAATACCTTAGTATAAATTTGTAAAAACATTTCTGATGTTAGATCTTCAAGTAAGTCATTTAAATCAAAGGAAAAAGCAAGATGACTCATTCCAAATACCTCATATGCTGGACTGTATGCTACATACATGCTACTCTTGGCATGGAATTAGATTAGTGTTAAAAAAAAACAAACCCAGACAAATTTTTGAGCTAATCTCAAAAAAGCAAGATCAACAGGTTGATTTGGACAACTGTACGATTTCACAAACCAAATGAAGAAAATCCCACCAAGCAGAACCAGAAGGAGCTCTAAAACAGGTAACAGAAGTGAGTAAAGGCATACATAAATTCCCATGAAGTAAGAATGAAAAAACCCAGCTAATTTACATCATTAGGGGGAGGAATGGGAGATCAATAGAGAAGACAGGAAAGGATACAAGCAGATGAATCAGGTGTCATTACTCCTGCAATTACAGCAATACAAACAAATTCAAACAGTAATTCAAACAAAACAACCAATCATGCAGCTGACAGAGTATGTGTATTGCTGGGATCAAAAAACTACAAAACAAACAAAACCAGACTACAGTACATGGGCATCTGGACTGCTTCCACTCATAAGAATAAAAATAATATGAGGTAACTGAAACCCTCATTAGCCAGGTATAATGTAAAAGAACTGTCCTCAGAAAGAAGTTAACATGTTGTCAGGTTCAAGATGCTTTCCTTTTTTTTTTTTT
>VXBZ01003016.1:27434-45394 GCA_013399135.1 Heliornis fulica
TTTTTCTCTGAAACAATTACTGCTGCCATTGTAAAAGAGGAGAGACTGAACAAAACAAACCTCAACTTTGATTTGTCGTAGCAGTCAAACAAATCAACCCCTGGGTTCTTGGAAGAGGAGCTAACAGACTCCACTAGTTTGAGATGCTTTAGCCTGTTACACAAGAAGTTGGACATATTGTTTTTTGCATTCATTTACATCTTAAAACCAATTTAATCTGGAAATGAACATACACAGCTCTCTCAGAGATGGAGCTAACCCTCCCAGGTAAGCTGGGTAATGCCCAACCAAGGTGATGGTTGAACCAGAAGCATGGAGTTACCACTGCTCTGAACTCCAATGAACCCTTTCATACAGTTCTAACAACAGTATTTGTCTTTCACTTTCTTGATACTTGAGTTATACTGCAATACTTCCACAAAATACACATGCAAATGCTACAAGCACAGGGAAGAACAGATTAAAAGTCAATTTTAAATCCCTATGTTAGCTGCTTGAAAAAATAAAGAATGCTTTGTTCCCTCTTTAACACTTCCTATTTTTTTAATTAAGAAAAAGCAAAATAATTCCACAATTGTATGCTTCACTAAGTTAAATGATGGACTTTAGAAGATCATTCTTCATAGAAACTCTACAATTTTATGTAGGAGAAATGAAGAAAAAAAATTTTAAATGCAATTTTGTCAACTAGTATTCATCTATGCACTTGGTCCTACAAATACTTAGGTGTGAGTAACCTGACCTGAACAAATAGTGTCTTTGACGTCAACTGAAGCATTTATGTAAGTCACTTGTTTGCATAAGCAACTGCAGGATTGTTCTTGACTTACTCTATATAGAGAGTCTTAACTCCTGCAATTAAGTCAGAAACATCAGGCTGTACATTCTGCATAATTAAGCCATTTTCCTTAGTGTACAGTGGTTTGCACCTTGACAAAGAAAAGCCAAAAGAAAATTAACTCTCTGATGTTCTAAGATAGCTCTGGAGGTGAGAGGCAAACTTTCCCTGCTGTAAGATGCAGACAGAAATCCTAAGGTCACAACTGAACTGAGTTCTCCTGCCCTGACTTGCTGTGGACAGTATGAGAATGAGGAGGAGGGACAGCACAAGACCTGCTGTCCTGCATTAACTAGAGATATGCAATTCTGGACTGCAGTAATGAAAAACAGAAGCAAAAAAACGAATCTACATCCAGATCAAAAGATGACAGCAAGGGCCACCTAAAAGGCAGTAGTTACTTAAAGAGAATTTTCTGTAAGAAGCAATAATGTCACACCATGGGATAAATCCAGAGTGCCTTAACTGTCACTTGCTTGGAGCAAGACATCAGATGAAAACTTCTCTGGGCACACTGACTTTGATTTTTCCAAATACACAATTTTTTCACAATCAGTGCCAATTAGTCTCAATCAATAAGCTACAGACTGCTTGCAAATCATCATCTATGTCATAATGAAATCACAAAGTATTGTTTCTGGGCCTGAAGTGAACAAAAGGTTCAGAGGAGAAAAATTAAAAGTGTAAGAAGAACAGTTCCACAAACATTCATACACCCAGCAGCCTGTTCATACCAACATGCTTGGATAGCAAATAAAGGACCCAGACCAGCAAAGCACTTAAGCACATGCTTTAACTTTAAGCACGTGCCTAAGTGCTTTGCTGGACAAAGGCCCAAAGAAAAGAATGAACATGGTTAACTGAAAAGCCCTTCAGAATTGGACTGGCTGCTTTGTTTTTCCATTAACTCTAGTTGCTAGTAAACACACGTTCTGCCTCAGCATCCTGCCCAGTATGTTTAACCCGTATCACAAAACCAGAGACTTGCTACAACCGATCACTTGTCTCAGGGCAGTTCCACCAACTGGAAACCGAGGGCACTGCAAATCAGCTTAGGATTTAGGCTACTTAGCAGGCACAGGTAGAAGCAGCAAACCCACATGAAGGGCCTTGGCCATTAAGTACTCCTTTAGTAGTTCACCACACTGTCCTGACTCTTCCACCAAGCTCCAAAGAACACATTTTGCAAACCTAGTAAAGAGATAACTTACAAAATATTACACAGGACTACTAGCTCTTCTTCCCATCTCCCACTTGTGAAGGAAAGAAACCAAAGCTTGGAGACTAATTTCTGACTATGGGCCCTGGAAGGTGAGAGTATTTTTTATTAGTTCCACCTTGGTCCATTACTAACATTTCTGTATGCATCAAATTTACTCCAAAACCAAGATAAAAACTAAATTCCCTAGGAAAACTTAAGCAAAATGTTAAAGTTTATAAAAGACTAGAGTCTAGAAATGGAAAGATGATTAGGGAGGGATGTAAGTGAAACTGAAACAATAATAAAAAGCCCCAAGAACACATCATATATTCATAGTTCTCGAATCATTAAGGCTCTGCATGACAGCTCTCACATACACCGGTATGGCAAACTCACTGACTTTTAAGCAGGAGTGAAAGTGGTTAAGCCCTAGGACAAATAATTTGAAAATCTCAGCACAAGTCTGATCTCAGAGAGTTTAAAGGAATGCAGACTGCCCAAAAACACAGCAGCTGTTTGTTTTTTCTGCCACCTTTCCAAGGTTCATGTCTGGAGCGAGGATAAACAGTTCTGAAAAAAAAGTTATGTGAAGTTCAGACTTTAAGAAAATAAAACATCAGACTAGTATTTCTTGCAGAAAGATTAAAAGCCCCCAAACCTTAAATTATCCAGCCCTGGAAGTTTTCAGGTAGAGCTCTCAGGAGCAGAGGTAGATGGCTTGAGGCTCCAATATATTAAAACGCTTTCTCTAAACCAGTCTGCATTTTCAAAACTTTGGCCTGATGTGGTTTTCTTGAGCAATAATATTTCTCCAAGCAAAGTTTTAAATTTAATAAGGTAAAACTGTATGCCCTATACTTATGCACACATGTATGCACACACAAATACACAGAGGCCCTTTCAGATAAGCCAACAAGTAAACAAGATAGCGGCTGGAGCCTCAGAGATCAGCCTGAAATGCTTTCCATGAGCACAGCTATCATAGCTACAAGGTAATTTATGCCACATCATTTAGATATCTTCCTTTTTACTCTTCCTTTTCCTTTCCCTCCCTATCATTCTGTTTGTGCCAAAGCAAATGAGTATCTACTTTAATGAATAAATTAATAAGTCTCTTGATAGGTTAGGCAATTAGAAGTCTCTTAATATTTTTAGAGGGTGTAACTTTCCTTTAAAGAGACATTACCTGAAAAAGATTTAGTTAAGAGGAAATTTACTCAGATGGATTACCAGTGGAGCTAACCAGTGTAAATAAGGATTGTCTATGCTGTTACAGGCAGATCAGAAATAGCAGGAAATCTCAAGCACCAGGTGAGATTCAACATCTGTTTATGAACTGTCCTTATACACAAAATGAAGAGTTGCTACAGGGGAAAGTATACAAGCCTAGGAAGCCAGTAACAAAGTGACAACACTCCAGGGAGCCCTCCTGTTTCATTCATGCCTGGTGGTACTGCGGCATCAGCACAGGGAGCTGTGAATGCTGAAGAACTTGATACACATTCAAATTCTATGTATCAGGGACAAGCATCACCCAGTATGACAGATGAAAGATTCTGCTCATGAAGGACAAACATGAACCAGTCAACAGTGTATCATGCTCTTACGCACTCCCCGCTTCCTTTTCTATACAGGGAGATGAAAGCATTATGCAGCATTACCCTTGCATACAGATGCTGTGTTCAAGGAGTCAAGGACAACATCACACCTACTTTTTCCATTAAGACAGGAAACACACTGACTGCTTCCTGAAAGTCATATCATAATATTGCTTTTTCTCAAAAAAAAAACAAACAAAAAAAAAGCCTTTATTTGATACATTTTATACAATAACAAACCAGCATAAAACACTCCTAAGCAGAGGTTCATGGAGGGAATCTTAGAAGATGGAAACTAGAAGAAAATTGTTTTCTGTGTATTTTGGGGCAGATTCTTCCCTTCACTTTTAATTAAACTTCAAACCACATTATTGTACAGACAAAGCCTCACCCCTCAGAAGAATGAACTCACCTTGGAAAAGGAGAGGTGAATAACTTTCAGAGCTTTAAGTTTCAAAATGGTAAGTTTCAATCTACAGAGACTGAAAGGTGGAGTTATTCCCATCAGTGTACAATGTGTATCACATATGCATAAATTCAAGTGGGTTTTGGGGTGGAGGGTTCCGAATACAAGAGGCAAATCTCTCTCTGCACAGTCTCAGATTAAGTTTTTTCCCAACAAACTTCTGCAGTAGAATGGGCTTTCCTGCTCTCTTGCCCACTTTGACGAGAATACCCTTTGCGTGGGTACCAGAGGAAATTGCTGGGCCACTTTCACACACTCCTTTGTCCCCTAACAGCCAGTGGCACGCAGATTCTGTGAGTGACAGGGGGAGAGGCAGAGCCCTGGGCTCTGAGCTGATGACAGCCCCGCGGGTAACACAGGGACAGGCTCTCTGAGGAATGCTTCTTGTTTCCAAGTCCCCACTCGGGAGAGCCCGCGGATGCATCTTTAAAGCAGAACACCAGCAAGCCCATAACTCGGGCAGACAATCTGAGATAGCACACTTGAACCAAAATAAAGTGGCCAAACACTGGTTTTATCTTGGATTAACAGGTCCAGAGGCAATTTAAAGCCAAATGTGAGCAATCTGAGCTGAATGCATACAAAATCCAAGTACCATCTGAAGCTAGCTGATACTGAAAAATAAAATAGAAGACTTCTCTGCTTCACTTTAAAATAAAATTAACAGCCATGTTGGGATCTAAAATTTAACTATCCTATCCCAGGAGCATTATGTTTCCTATGCATGCAGGGTCTGACAACCAAAGAGCACAACTTAGCTCTATCACGCTGCAATCATTATTGCCTCCCTCAAGTCAGACCCTCAGAATCCTACCATCAACATTTAATTAAAGAAGGTAATAAGAAAATAAACCTTTCTTGGAATGCCTTTGATTCCATAAGCACATATACTGAAGACTGAATTACAACCTTTCATCCAATAAGCAGCTTAATGGAATGACACTGGAATAAAAATGGGGGAAGGTAAAATCCAAATCCTTGGCGATTTCATGTAACACATATATAATACCAGGCTCACTATCTGGCAACATCAATTTACAAGCTACAGTAAAAACATTCACTATCTTAATGCAAGTAGAATGTATAGCCAGTCACTTACATTAAATCAATAACCAGATCTTACTTATAGTTAAAACAGCACACGGTCTACCACAATGCAGAAGTGACAGAACACATACACAGAAGCGTCTGCTTTCTTTAGACACATTCTTGAAGGCACTGTATCATTGATCTAAGGTTATTTTTATAGGCAGATGACAGGTCAAGCATAAAAGTATACTACCTTAAAGGTTACAGAGTTGGAAAAATTGGTACCTCTGCCAATGACAAAGAATCATTTTCTTTTGAAGTCTTCACTAACAGGTTATTTCTATTTCACAGTTAAAAGGCTCCTCTTTGGATAATATGAACGTTAAAACAAGTAAGAGAAAAAGCCCTATGTAAGCTAATGTTGCTTTAAAAAGATAATGCAGATAATGTAGATCAACCTTGACACCATCAGTGTGATCCTGAAGCACGATGAGAATTTCCAGTGAAAGTTAGTAACATTAAACAGACCGAGATTGCCAGCCAACAAAAATAAAGCAAATGTGTAAGCAAACTGCCTTCCAGGCCAAGGCTGTTGTTACAACCATGTATTACAGTCAAAGTGATGGGAGGAACACTTTGGTGGTGGTGAAAAGCATTTGTTTGGGAAGTCTGGAGGAAGAATTGGTCCAGAATAAATAATTTATGGTGTGATCTGTAAAAATGCCTATGGAATAAGACACTTAATCCTCATTGCAAGTTAGAAAGCTGGACAGGCAGCTAACCTCTTTGACAAATTTTACCCTTCAAATTATATGGCTATTTTCCCATCTTTAAAATAATAATATTCCTTGCTGAAAAAGAGCATTTGAAGGCTGAATTTATGAAGACCTTTTCATATACAAGTTAGGTATTAAAAAAAATCGGGGTCTTCATTGTTTGGGGTTTTTTTTTGTTTGTTTTTTTTTTAAAAAAAGGAAGAGCTCTTTATGGAATAATAAATTTAGGTGAGTTTTAAACCTTTAAAGCACTGTATGTACACATACAATGCACAGACTTCATGCTACATAGCTTTCTTTTCCTTCACTGGATGAGAAATCTCCTGGAATGTTATTGTTCTTAGGGGTTGGTTTCTAAGAATTTACTGTGAATACATGCATTATATGTGTGCACACTCAAACACTGCTGAGGCTGTAAATGACCCAGGAGTTCATAAACATGGTTATTTTCTTATCTGGCTCAGATTTATGCAGGAAAGCAATTGTTGCACAGCTCCTGCTAAACAAAGACCAAATTTCACAAGGGACAAGGGCTTTGCATGGGGCTTTCTGTGGTGTTTCACATAAGGAAGAGTTCAAAGATGACAGATTGTTTATAACAATGTATCATGAGGGTTTGATCCCTGATGCTGTTCACAGAAGCTAATGAAAAAGAAACATACACCTCCTGAACACCCGGTCTATGTCTGAAGAGAATCGAGATGATTGTAAAAAAATGAGATGAAGAGAACTGAAAGACACAAAGTTCCTCTGTGGTTTCTGCCTTGTCTTTCCTCAGAATTTAAGGCCTCAACACCACAACCTTCTTCATTACACCCTCCCACCTCCACCCCAGCTTCAGCAAAACACAGTTATCCAGTCCCACTATTATTTAGGACATCAACAAGCAAGATCTCAAAGACTTCTGACCATCTCTTTGCAAGTGTTATTTAGGGGAGATTATTATCTTACCCTCAGAGAGACTAATAATTACTGTGTTCATATATATATATATATGTGCATTGCTTTTGCACAGGATCAACAATGAAAGGGTTTTTTAAACACAGCTCCTTCGCTTGGATGGAAAACTGTGAGTGTGTACCTCTCAAGGTCATGTAAATGTTAATGACTATTATGGAAAAATAAAAGACAGAAACATTTTCTGATATACATAAAGAAGCTTCTTATCATGTGGGATGTTGCATTTTGAGACTGAAGAAACAAGACCTTTAACAGCAATAAATATATGAACCCTGATTTTTATTTTTTTTTTAATTTTTGTGAAGCACTGGAGAATGTCTTAACCATCACACAGACACACACACACACACACTCTCACATATACACACACTCTCAAACTACCACACTAGGCAAGATCAGAGCTTAACAGCCAACAAAACACACATTCAATCCCTGAGATCATTTTCCTGAAATAGAAAACTACATATGTTTCTCAAATTTCACATCAAGCCACTGCAGGGCCCGAACTGCAGGGAGAACAGAGCCAAGCCTGCTTTTGGGCTCGAGGGAGTAAGAACCTGAAAACAAGATGATTCCTTTCCTATCACCACATTTCTCGTCCACAATCTAAACTTACAAACACCCCCGTTTAACAGCATTTCTAGCGGGGGTTGCTTATCAAGCAGCCTTTGCTTTGTCAAATTAAGACACATTGCCTTGGATTAGTGAGACTCCCTGAGTTCAAAATGACTTCATGGTTGGCTCAGAGTTCACTGTCTCTGTGGCACGCTGCCAGTAATACATCTACTACCGCGCCTGCCCCCAATCCTTTTCTATACTGACCTAGCCGGCTCCTTTTTTCAGCAGCAAATGAACACAATAGAAAACTAAGGGCTAGATACTGTCACAGCTAATTAACAATCCTAACATCTTAAAAAAAAAATAATCAGAGTAGTAAATATTTGAAGATCTGAATGCAAGTCTCTGAAACGCAACGCCTCGGTGTGTGTCAAAGCTGTTGGAAAGGGACAATGCAGTTTTTCTTCAGTGTGCAGAGATACAGTTAGACACTATGAAGGGTTCCTGTTCTTGTGGAAAACACATTAAGCTTCTTTTGCTAATATTTTGTAAAGGGCATTTGTACAATAACAATAGCTAAAGCTTCCTGTTTGCCTGTGTGCTTCCTGGCTAACATTAACGAGACCTGCTAACAATTTTCTTATTTAGCACACAGAACTCTTTCAGATGACTCTGGACTCAAGGACGTGTCAGTGTTTTAATTTAAAAAAAAAAAAAAAAAACCTAAGAGTAATGGCCTACACTGCACCTGCCCTTCACAGTTCTGATAACTTTTACAGCTACACGTTTCCTATTTTCTTACACTGCATCAGGCTGTGTGTCACCAGTCTCCAAAGAACATGTTTTGAATTTATTAAAAGCCTGAAAGAGTGGAATTCTTTCGTTTGGCAAAGATACCATCACAGGGACACTTGCTTTTGGCTCCATGACAAGAAATTTATGGTACTTCGTTTGTCCAATCCACAAAAATACCATCCCTCCCCTCCCTTCAAGATAATTCTCCCTTCTCCAGAGACTTCTCCAAACAAGTCTGGAAGTCTGAAGTCTTGGGTTTCATTTCATAAACAGGACACAAAACCCGAGTGCAATTCAGGATACTGTCACCGCCACACGGGCTGCAGTGCTAATCGGGAAATCGCTCTGAAATATTCCCTACCCCCTTTCCTTCCAGAGAGAGGGCTAATCTTTAGACCAGGCATCTTTTGAAGCAGGCACAAAATATAAACAAGCAGCAGCCAAACAGCAGAATCCCAGCCAAAGGGTATACATTAGTCATGGCACAGGCTAGGAAGGAAGGGAAGGGCAGCCGGCCCCAAGAATCTGGTGTCTGCGCGGCACCAACTGCCACGTCTCCCTAACCAGGATTGCCCAATCCTTGAAAAAGACACAGGCATCCTTCAGGTAATCATTTAACTCACACCAGTTTGTTTTTTCAACAGTGACTCTGAACATAAGCTCCTCTTCAAAACTCTTGTTTTAAAGTTTCCAGCCTATCTGGATAAAATATTTGGTGAGGGCTCTGCTTACCACAGCGATGAAATACCTCACAGCAGTTAAAGTAAGCAACCTCCAAGAGTGGATGTATGTATCAGTTTAACAGATGAAGAACAAACACTGGGATGAACAGGAATCAAATCCTCAAAGGTATTCAGCTGTCTAAACACCTCCAAAGATGTAGATTTAATTCACTTCTCCAAACCACACAGGGGACGTAACAGAGCAGAGACTCGAATCCAGACTCTTGGATTTAAAAGCACTTTTTTAGCTTTAATGCTTTATTACAAACTGCCATCTTTCCAAGCAGTGGACCAGACTCCACTTTTATTTATCCCAGTGTACTCTGCATCAACCCTGCTAATATCAGAAGAGTGCTGTGGATTTAAATCAGTGCAACAGAGCAGTCTCTAGCCCTAATGATAAGCAACTGGGAACAAGTTGACAAATAAACCCTAAGGACTTAATCACCAATTAATATAGAGTCAGCTATTTAAATGTGCACAAGTCAAGGGTCCAGCCACTTTCTCATGAATGAAAGAAAAATAAAATTCAAGGTTATTTTCCTGTTGAAAGTATACTGTATATTAGAAAGGTAACACTCTCATGCAGATAAAGCCTAATACCAGTTATGTGGTTCCCAGAAATATTTTTGTGAACTACAAACATCTGTCTTTCACTTTCCATTTATAATTACCATAATAGTGTGAATTTCTTTCTTACAAAATTGATTTTATCTGAAGAATCACATGATCCTGAGACCTGTTGGAAGAAGATAATTTACAAAGGATCCCCTAGAAGTATATGAAACATCTCTGTCAGATCATTTTCCCTTTTGTGATGACTACCAGTTGAAGACTGACTGGACAAATATTTCCACAGGAAAATTATTTGGGTCAACATTCATCTATGAGATTAAGTCTCTCCTAGATAACACATTATTTGTCCTGACTATCAAAATATCTGGGGTGTAATAACATAAAAGAATTATTCTGCACAATTTATTCCACCTTTTTGGGGTAATTCTGGGAGATGGCTTACAGCATGATGTTGGATGCTCTCTACCTCAATAACATCAGCCTGACATTCTTCCCTGTGTTTCCAAATCATCCTCCCCAGATTTAATCTGTTTGGTTTCAGCTCATTTTAAAACATATAAATCCAGTAAAGACTAGTTAATTTACAGCAAGTTGTTTATGACTGAAATTGGCCCTGAAACAGAACACTGGATCTGAACACACAGGACATCAGAGAAATCTGTGTGTGAATTCTACTGAATTTAACAGCTCAGCCATATTCTTATCTGCAAGGTAATCCTTCACAAGACCTCAGAACTACAACTGCAGTTGTGCATCTCTGATAAGATTTCTCCATCCATAATACAGTAACCTGTAACTAAAGCATATAGGCATTTAGATTGTATTAAGATAGCTTTATCCAAAATACCATATAAAGTTATCAGAAGTTGAAGGTGGTGGGTGGAAGAGAGCAGTGAGTCATGCTCACCATGAGTAAAAGTGCTGAGCCTTTGAAAAGCCCTGCTAATGTGTCCCTGAAAAAACAGCTCTCTTCCTCTCCACCACAGCATTTCTGAAATAAGACAACTGAGTAGTAGCAAAAGGAACACTCACTGTTGCAACCTTGGGGGCCAGGAGCAGGGAAGTTAAAGTATTACATTTTTTTTACATAAAATGCTGTCAGTAACATTTTTAATGCAGAACAGTCAGCCATCTGGATCATTCAGAACTATTCAATGAACTTTCATCAACCCAAAGGAGAAAAAATAAAAAATAATTATTTTAATATGGAATGTTACAGGCAACAATCTTCCAAGAACAATGGGAATCAACAATTTGGAAGTTATCCTTTGGGTGGATGCTGCTTGGTGAGGTATGCAGCAATTTCATAGTCAGTAGGTAAAAATCTCAGAATATGTCTCCACCTTTCAGGTAAGAAGCATTTACTGGTTTTTATATACCCAATGGAAGAAAAACAACTTTGCTACAAGGCAGTTCAAGGCAGCATAATCAGAGGTGAAAGACAAACTATTTCATACTCAGAAACACACATGAATAATTGCTTATCAAATACTTCAAATCTTGATCTCACACACTATTTGGTGCATGTGCTAATCTCACTGAAGTAAAAAAAACCTACACATATTTTTAAATGTTAAATACAAAAACATATTTTAGAGAGCCTCTTAAAATTTTAAAGAGGCAAGAGTAATAGTTTCAATGCATGCAGAAGTGTTTCCTACAAACTACCCTTGGAATTTATTTTGGTAAAATCCCCAAAACAAATTTAAAAAAATAAATCTTTTATCAGGGCCAAGTTATGTATGATTCACAATGACTAACACTGTGTCTTGCCCTGTGAATAGTCTCCTTTGAGCTCAAAGGGGAAAAAGGTGCTAAGAATCTTATGCTTGATAATTCCACACTTCCCCAGTATTATGAGCATATGCAGGAGAAAGTACTTTGCTTCACTAAACTACCAGGAAAGTCCCAAGGAACAGGTGTTCATGGGCAAGAGCAGAGGAAGAAGGAAAAAAAAATTAAAAAAAGCTTTGATTCCATCAAAACATTTTTACCCTTGTTTTCCTGTCTTTTGCTTCCTCCTTTATTACCCTCTAAGACATTCCACTAGAACCAAAACAATGGGCTTAATCTAGGGAGCAGATTAAAGCAGCAAAGAAGAAGGTGCAAGGGACTGTTTGATCCAAAATAGGGATAGACAAAAGAGTGGAGGAAGACTTTGTCCAGAAAATCTTTACCCAACTCTCCTTTCTCCCTTACAACATTCATCAATATAATCAGAAGGTTCTGAATAATCAAAATGTCATTTCTAAGGAAAAACTCGGGCAGCTCTGCTGCTCAGCATTTTTTGTTTCACAGAGTTTCTATATCTCACCTCCAAAAGGTTACAGCTAAGATCACAAACCAAGCTGTTACCACCATACCCTCCCTCTTCAGACCTGGCTCCAAAGCAAAGCCTGAGCCTTATGGAGTTTAGACAAGCCCTGACACCAGCTGACAGCACCACAACACCTGATCTTCCCAAAGACCTCTGAGAAATTGTAACCACTGACAGGTACGTGAAGCAAGCAGATGGACCAATACTGTGTTGGAATAGCAAGTACCAAGCATGGAATAACTCTAGTGAGAGTTCTGGGGAAAACACAGCAGATGGGAATTTTCAGGAACAAGTAAGAGGAATCTAGATTCTCCACTACTGCAGCATCAGTTTGGGTCAGTGATCCATTACTTCAGCAGCTTCACCATCTATCACTACTACTCAACAGCTAAAGAATTAATAATAGTAACAGTTACATAGTTAAATAGGCAGGAAGGCACTGATGTTCTTTCCCATCTCCTCTCACAAGCTATGCTAAGTTTGAGGTTAAGGGAGATGGAGAGAGGGAGGGGAAGAGATTTCTTTTATACAGTACCCTTCTTACTTCAATGAGGACCAGTATGAAGACACTCCTACCACATAAAAAAATAAAACAGAGGAAAATGTTCCCCCACCCCATTAAACAAAACTTTTGAGTAGACAAATTGGAGGAATCTGTAATTCAGTAAACGTGACATTTAGTCACACCTATTTTCTGGCTATGACATCCCCCATCTACCTCAAACAGGTTCTGGTCAGGACAGGTGGCTACTTTTCTCACATGTCACTGTGCCTATATTAGAGGAGCACTTGACCCACTGCACATACACACTATTTGTGAGGTAAAGGCAGTCACCACTCTCCATCTAGTCCCCTGACCAAATCCCAAATCAAAGTCTTGAGTACTTTCTTCACAAGATGGAGCCTGTGTATCATCTGGGAGCCTGGGATTTACCCTCTTGAAGTTAGTTTGGCCAGGGAACAGGCCTGCTTACATAGCAAGGTCTTTGGGGTGAGAGTTGTTCACCTGTTACACAGTTCATCTTTACATAGCATACAGCAGAATCTGACTGCAGGTCCAAATGGAGATTTGAGCACCCAAATAAAAAGAACCATGTCTGACATAAAGGTATCTTCCATCTCCAGAGAGACAAACCGTCCTGTGACTAGTTGACATTTTAGACTAATTTTTACACAGATTCAGCTCTACAAACTGCAATGGAAATAACCACACTGAGCTGGGCATATAACTGGTCCCTAAGACTTTATTTTACATAAATAGTTCTGTACCTCACTTTTCACAAGGATTTGTTTACCTGTACCTGTGCTTCACTTGTAGTGGTGACATCAATCAAGATTTTACAGGGGTTCTCTCAATGGGTTTTGTTTAACTGCTCAGCAGGTATTCTGGGATGCTTCTGGGAAGCAACAGAGCTGTCACATTTTACAGTAAAGTGTCCATTTTAAACAAGATTTTACCAGATCTCTCCCACGTGGCAAAGAAGTGTTTTCTTCCACTTCTCAAAAAGTCAATACATTTGGCAACAAAACCAGATTTTAAATAATTATTAGAAGCATATTTCACAGTAACTAATGCAATCACACTGATGGAGCACAATATCATTTACCTGACAGTTGTAGCAACACAGTGTATCTGTGAATTACTGTGCTCATAGGAACAAGTGTGTTTGGGAATGCACAATGGAAGCATTAGATAGGTTCAAGATGTTTTGGATCAGGCCGAATTTCAGACAGATGTATGTAACAGCATGTCCAGTCAAAATGAATTAAAGCAGAAATCTACATAAGAAAAATAGAGGAAGAAGACCAAATTGTATCATTATACTTAACATACCTTGCAGTGACACCTGTGGCTTTCCAAGATAAGAAATCTGGAAGATCAAAGAAGTAGCCTGCCTTCTCCCAGCACGATTCTTGCAAGTTCTAAAACAAATAAAATTTAGAAATGCAGATATTAGAGGTCAGGCCTGGTGATGTTCTTGTTTTAATTCAATTTAAAAAGCTGACATTTATGTAAAAATGTCAGTTTTTCCAAACCAAGCATTCTGATCACCCAGTCTGCTCTACTTGCTTGACAGTGATGTACTGCCCGAGGAGCCGAGCTGCTCCCCACCACACACTGATCATAAGAACAGAGGCACATGTTTCACATCAGCAACATGGACTCTCCAAGTTCCCCATCAGCTGTTCAATGTCAGAGCAGCCTCAAAGTCAACAGACAACTTTCACAAGAATTATTTGCTTGAAGAATTCCCTACTTTCTAAAATTAACCATTTTAATGTTAGGATTTTAAATTGTAAGTACAGGAAGAAAACAAACAGCTCTGTGAGCACAAGAATAAAGCTTTCAAGTTTATTTCAAAATGACTGAAATATGTTCAAAGCATATAAGAACCTGCATGGTTTTGGTGAAGCATTCTTCCATGGCTGGGACATTTGGGAGCTCTCAACTGCCAGGATTAAGCAGCAACAGCCAACTTTAAATCTACACTACAACCTATAGTTGCCTCACAGCATGCACACGAATTCACATGAAAAATTAACACAAGTTTTTCTTTGCAAACTCTGTCCCTCTGCAAAAACTCCTCAAAATGCTTCACACCACACAAAGCTGTATGAATGCCTGTTTCCACCTGAAGAGAGATTCAACCTTATTTCTTCAGCTGAGGGAATAACTGAAGACAGTTAAACTCCAATTAAGAGTATGAGCATGCAAGCTCCTGACATTTCTGAAGTCCTAAAAAAGCTCTTGTACCAAGATAGAGCATTTACAGAGAGTTTCCAACACTCTCTTCTGCAGAGAGCTTGTAGTGCAGAAGGCAAGAAGTCCACTGCAAAAAGCCAGTTGTGTCACCTGGGCCAGGACATTCTGTTTCTACTGCCAAAGCTCAGTTTGATTTCATCTTATGGCAGCAATGCAGCTTAAAATTAGTTTTGCCACAAAAACAATCTCCACACTTGCCACTGGTATCAGACAATGATGAATGGGAAGAAACTTTCCCCAAGAGTAATGTTTTATTCCAGTGTGATATAAAGAGTGAGCAACACTGCACTGCAGTGAAACAATGGCCACCTCTGGCCTCAGCACACTGAAATCACTAAAGAATAGCAAAATCACCCAAAGGTCAGGGCTGCTGACCACAAGGTTCCCAAATCAGACTTCCACAGGAGAAGTGCTTTAAGAACCTCCACCAGCTCGTTAAGTAACATGAACAGCACAAAGTTGTATCACTTAAGAGCAGCTGTTGTACTGGAAACACAAATCCTAGCTGGGGTCTTCTGGGCATTGAGCCCTGGTAGATGGCACAGCTTCAGCAAGAACCTGAGTCAGTTGCATCTAGCAGGCTAAGGCAGAGCTGGAGAGACACTTGAGAAGTGCATGAGATGTGAAGCTATGTGTCTTCATGTCTACACAACAATATTGGAGGGATCATTTATTTGCCTACTTGTCTTTTAGCTTTCGGGTCCCACCTTGTTTTTCTACTCTCCTTACGCTCAGGCCAAGACTCCTGTAGAAAATTCCAGCAGCAGAGGATTTTTCAGAGAAGTTTAAGTACAAAACACTAAGAAACTCTCAAGAGCATAAGCTTTGTCAACAGCAACTCCAAGTCCTACTCCACAAAAAAACCTGTAAGAACCTGGGGTACACAACTGAGCAGAAAGCCAAAGTATTTTAGTAAAGGTTCTAATAGCTTTGTTGCTAAATTTTCCTTTTCAAAGCTCTCCTAGCACCACTACCCTCCAAATTATGTAGTAGATTGTCAATAACTAATATGACAATTTACATTATCTGCAATTTAAAAGCTGACATCAGTTTTCTGGAGGAAAAGTTAATTCCATGCAGTATCAAGAATGACCATGCTGAATTAAAATAAGAGATAATTACATTCCATTACAGTACCATTTGGCTCTAGAACTTAATTCAGATACTATTTGATATCAAACCAAAACCTAAAAGTTCAGAAAATGGAACCTATGAATTCCAAAAACTAAGGTGGAGCTGGGTAAGTACATTAAAAAAAAAAAACACAAAAAAATTCTTGTTTAGTTTTGGATCTGTCGTCTTTGAGCTTAGTTCTTCAAAAGCTACTAAAACATTCTGGGTTTCAAAAAACAAATGCTCCAATTGCAACCTTTTAACATAAAAGGCCCAACCTTGGGATGTCTGCTCTGAGTCACTCAGGTTTAACTTACCTCCTAGACATACGTGGCTGCTACTCACCTAAAATTTAACTTAATATCTGAACGCAACGGTGCTCCATACTTTAGTAGAAACATCATTTAGGCTGATTATTTTTATAACACCAGCCATTATGTATTGTTAACATACCTGAGAGTCCTCAAGAAGCAACAGGAGTAGTTTGGCTATTAACATTAACCAAAAAAGAAATTGGATTAAGAATAACTGTCCTCTTCAAACAAATCCGTTTCATCAAAGATACTCCTCGGATCCTTAGTCTATTACTTCAAAAATTCCCAAAAGCCACATGTTAGTGACACTAAAATATGTTGTTTCATGAACATCCAAATGATTCATTCTTTGCCATCTAGATGCTTTGTCATCACTAATTAGTACAGACAAAAAAAAATAAAAAAATCATAGCATGCCCTGATGCTTTTTCCAAACAAATTTAAAAGTCTCCATGTTTTCGACACTCATTGAAGCTAATTCTAATTTATTTTCACTCGCAGTCAGGAATCTGTGACCACATTAAAAGGATTGTGGAAAAGATCTGGGAATGGTCCCAATGCTATATTCATATCCTGAGACTCACCCTCTCAACTCACTTGCAGAGAAACAAATTCAGTATTTCTATTTCCAGGGGTACTTATGGAGTCCCCTTTCTTCATACATCTCTCTCTGATTGTTTTTGAGTTTTGGGAGGCTTGGTTAACAACCATGTCTCCAAATAATATCTTTCTGAGATCCTTACAGATTATCCCAGTACTTGGGGGCAAAAAGTTTAAGAACTAGGAATTAAAATATCTTTTCATCTTCCTAGGTAAGAAGGGCCCAGGAAAGTGAGGGATCAGGTCACTGATACACAGTGAAAGAGAAGTTGCCATTGCCCATCTATTCCTTGACAGGTCAGAAGATCATCATGAGGCCATACTGCACAATTTTGTATTGTGCTAAATATTGTGTATTTGTCCACTTTGTCATTTGTATTTTTCAGGTTTGAACCAGTCTGTTTCTGCACAGGAACCCTTTGATCTCTACTCTTACCAAGTATATAATTTCCTTATAAAATGATCTTCAGACATCTGTTTGCAAGAATGCATTTTTTCCTATCATAAGTATGATGAGTATATTAAGTACAAGAGATGATTATTTTTTTTACTGCTAATACAGATTAAATATGAAGCAAATGATCTTAAATGCCATTATAGTCAGTCTTCATATCAGATCCCTGATGGTGCTGGGATTAACTGCAGATGGGCTAGAAGGAAGATGCCTGACGCCTTTAGCACAGGGTATAAGCCTGAATTTCATGGCTACAAAACCCACAAATTCAAAAATAATCCCAAACTGGTGTGTTAGAAATCTAGATTAAAACCAGGAGGTACAGATGGAAGCAGAAAAAAGTTTAGTGTAAAAAAAGAATGCTGGTGTGAACATTCAAGTCCCACATCAGGTCAACAAATAAGTCATCTGAAAATCAGGAGAGAGACTCGTTCACTGAAGTACTTTCTGCTTTCCCCAGTTCAATCCCAAATCAAAATCCCAATCTCCCAGGAAATCAGTAATAATAGGGCTCTCTTCAGTTCCCTCTTCACCAGTTTCTCCTTCAAAACTACAGAAAACAAATACATATTGTGTGAAAGGAAGTAAGAGAACTACTAAGGACTTAATGTACATTTTCACAAGAATATAAGAAACATGTCCTATGCACTACTCCAACTCAGACAAGGCAACGACTCAGATCTCACACAGTTCAGATCAGATGCCAAACCATGTGATGGAGCTATTCTGTGACATCCAAGACAGGCTCTGAGCAGATATTCCGTCCTTTCCAGGGCCAAGGCTGCAAATAGATCAATTTTGCAACTATCAGCTGCACTCAAATAGGTAAGGAATTAACTATCTGAATTATTAGACTCATCTCTAGGCTAGAACTGGGGG
>VXBZ01003018.1:0-15291 GCA_013399135.1 Heliornis fulica
GAGTGCTCAAGGTATGGCACAATCAAACAGCTGCCTACAGATTTCTGAGATAACTAAAAGTTTGCCTGTTCTTTGATTCTGTCAGTTCTGTACTCGTGTCAATATAGGATATAAAAAAAATAGGAAAAATCTTTCCTCTCTTAAAGGATACCCAAATACACTTGGACGATGCTCTCAGGGCACAAGAGGACCTGAAGGAGCAGGTGGCCATGGTGGAGCGCAGAGCAAACCTGTTGCAGGCTGAAGTTGAGGAGCTACGGGCAGCCCTGGAGCAGACTGAGAGGTCAAGGAAAATGGCTGAGCAGGAACTGATGGATGCCAGTGAGCGTGTGCAGCTTCTCCATACCCAGGTCTGTTTAAAATTTGATTGGTTTGCCGTGCAGATAACTTAAATTAATAAATTTTTAAAAATACATATCTATAACAATGCGTTCAGCACATTTTACATTTACAGCTGAGATTGTAAAACAAATACTTTTATCATCAAAAAACAGGAATGTAATTACACTGTCACGATTTAACAATATCATTAGATGTATTTTATAGCACCATTTAAAATTTTTACTGCCACTGAAAATATTACAGAAAGGTTATGTCTTTTTCCCTTGTGAATCTAAATTCTTGACTGTGAAAGTGTGATAAAAGGTTTTATGAAGAATGCTCATAAAACACAGTAGCATATTATGGTTGAGAATATAACAGCTATTATACCAGAGCAGATTCTTTGGAACATAATCCCATGTAATCTGGTGAAGCAATTATCACTAAAATACATTTATGCAATGTTCTTGACAGAATTATGCTAGCTAAAAAAAACCCCCAAATTTGTGATGTTGATGCTCTTCAACAGAACACCAGCTTGATCAACACCAAGAAGAAGCTGGAAACAGACATCTCCCAAATTCAGAGTGAAATGGAGGATACCATCCAGGAAGCCCGCAATGCTGAAGAGAAGGCCAAGAAGGCCATCACAGATGTGAGTTGGGGGCTCCTTTCAGTGCTGGAGGTGGATATATTCTCCTCCAAATTGTCTCCAGTCCCAAAATGACTCTGAATCCTTTCTCCCATCAGGCAGCCATGATGGCCGAAGAGCTGAAGAAGGAGCAGGACACCAGTGCCCACCTGGAGAGGATGAAGAAGAACCTGGACCAGACGGTGAAGGACCTGCAGCACCGTCTGGATGAGGCTGAGCAGCTGGCACTGAAGGGAGGCAAGAAGCAAATCCAGAAGCTGGAGGCCAGGGGGTGTAGGGCTGGTGTTTGTACATGACTGAGCACATCCCTTGAAGAGATACCTGGGAAGGTCCATTGATGTGTTTCTCATGGCAGGTGCGGGAGCTGGAAGGGGAGGTTGATGCTGAGCAGAAGCGCAGCGCTGAATCTGTGAAGGGTGTGCGCAAGTACGAGAGGAGGGTGAAGGAGCTGACCTACCAGGTAAGGCAGGAGGCCTCCTTAGGAACTTCAATTTGTGTTGACACACTTCTTTTCCAGGAAGTCAAATTTTTGGCACATTTTATTCCAAAGGATCTTTCTTTTTATACCTCACTCTGTGACACTTCACAGGTGTTTATCTCTGTCCTTCTGGACAGCCATGATCCTTAAGGAATGTTACTCTCTCTGTTTCACATTTATGAAATTTAGAGAAAGAGGAAAAGAAGGTTTACTGTTATTTATTATTCTCTCTAGTCTGAGGAAGACAGGAAGAACATTCTGAGACTCCAGGATCTGGTGGACAAGCTGCAGATGAAAGTAAAGTCTTATAAGCGACAAGCTGAGGAGGCTGTAAGTACCACTATTCCAGACTTCTGTTGTAAGTGGAATTCTGTGCTGGTGTTTTGTTGTGCTCAGCTTTTTGAAATGTTGACTGTTTTAACATATTTACATCTGTAAGACAGTGGATAAGTATTGGTGGTTTGGGGAGGATCTATATTTGTAGGTTTATTTTTTCCTTCTCCTTCCTACCCTACCCTGGGTGTCAGAATCAACTGCTGGTCTCTCTGTTCAGGACTCTGCCCTGAACTCTGCTTAGACTTTTTTGTTGTAATGTGACAATGGCCTTTTTGATACTCTAATTTTCTTTTCCATTTTGTCACAATTAATGCCCTGAGCAGCATCTTCCTTTGGTTTTGAAGATGCCCTTCTTGCCTTTTTACTTGCTCAGATTCCATATATTAAATGTCCACACATTGCATGTTGTTTTACAAATCACTCTGCCCTCACAGGAGGAGCTGTCCAATGTCAACCTCTCCAAGTTCCGCAAGATCCAGCATGAGCTGGAGGAAGCCGAGGAGCGGGCTGACATTGCAGAGTCGCAGGTCAACAAGCTGCGAGTGAAAAGCCGTGAGTTTCACAGCAAGAAGATAGAAGAGGAAGAGTGAGGATGCCACAATGCAGCAAAGTGACATGGGGGATGCACAAAATGTGAACCTCTGTGTTGCTTCCCTCTGTAACTATCATTTATGTATAATAAAGACAGTACAGACCTTTGCATATGAACAGCAATTAGCATGTGGGTTTTTTTCTAGAATTCATTATTTTTGGAGTTCATGTACACAATTCATGTTCACATTTAAAAGCACATTTAAACAGCAATAAAATCTTTGCATTAACATTTTTAAGGAAGCATGAGAAATAATAACAATTACATTGATACACTATCTTGCAATTAGAATTATTTCTTTAACACATAAAGACTACATTCGTTCAAGTTATTTTGATGTCTTCACGTCAAAAACAAACCAACAAACAAACAAACAAACAAATGAGATTCCTGACATGTAGGGTTTCTTTATTAATATTTTCTTTTATTCATTTATTGAAAAAAAATTGTTTATTTGGATAGGTTTAATGATATGAGAAACTTAACTTTCTTCTTTGATTTAGGAGACTGAATTTCACTCCAAGCATTTATAAGCAGTCAAACCAACCTGATGAGATAGTGGCATTAAGAGATATCCTCACTCTTTCTCTGAAGATATTTTGTTTTTTACATAGCACAAAATGATAGCCAGTTCACAGGCAGGGCGAGTGACAAGAATCCAGTTAAAAGAAATAGAGAGTATCTAAGGTTGCAGACTCCTGGGCATAGATAAAACTATTTTATGTACAACTGAGAAATAGTTGTAGAACCCTCATACAGATGAAAATCAAACATGATTGGGGGGTTCTATATTTCTCCAGCAAGTTGTTTGTGAAACAGATGTCACAACTGACCACTGCTTTTGCCAAGTAGCAGCATTAGAAGCAGTTGATAACAGATTCAATCAGTTTAAAAGACTTGGTAAAGTCTACTTAAATCATCTTTTTGTGTCAGAGAAGCAAGGAGTATCAGCTATTGGAAAAGAGCTCAGCACAGCGAGATGAGTTCAGCAGAATCTTTACTTCAGCATCCATCTTGTGTTACATCTTTCAGCAAGGCTCCCCTTTTATCGTACATCTGATGAGAAAGCTACTGCATAAACACTTGTCCTTGTTTTCATTAAGCAGAACTGTTTTTCAGAAGCCAATTAAATTATGAAAACATCTCTTTTTGAGCTAAATCCAGTTGGCATCTGGTCACAAGAGGTGTCCCCCAGGGCTCAGTTCTAGGGCTGGTCTTGTTTAATATCTTTATCAATGACCTGGATGAGGGGATTGAGTGTGCCCTCAGTAAATTTGTAGCTGACACCAAACTGGGTGGGAGTGTTGATCTGCTGGAGGGGAGGAGGGCTCTGCAGAGGGACCTGGACATGCTGGATCGATGGGCTGAGGCCAATTGTATNCCCTCACTACAATAAAGATGTTGCATTACTGGAACAGGTCCAGAGGAGAGCAACCGCTGGTGAGCGGTCTGGAACACAAGTCATACGAGGAGGCTGAGGGAAATGAGGTTATTTAGTCTAGAGAAGAGGAGGCTGAGAGGAGACCTGATTGCCCTCTACAACTACCTGAAAGGAGGCTGTAGTGAGGTGGGAGTCAGCCTCTTCTCCCTGATAACAGATGATAGGATGAGGGGGAATGGCTTGAAGCTGCACCAGAGCAAGTTTAGGCTAGACATTAGGAAAAACATCTTCACCAAGAGTGTTTTCAGGCTCTGGAAAGGGCTGCCCAGAGAGGTAGTGGAGTCCTCATCCCTGGAAGTATTTAAAAGATGGATAGGTGAGGTGCTTAGGGACATGGTTTAGTGGTGGGATGGCAGTGCTAGATTAATGGTTGGACTCGATGATCCTAAAGATCTTTTCTAACTGAGGTGATTCTATGATTCTATGATTCTTTTAGTTCTCATACTCCAGCTCCTATCGATGACCTTCAGTTTTGCAAAACACACCTGCCTTGCCAAGAGCATGGGCATTCTTATCTAAATCCAAATTATTCAGATGTTGATGCAGCTCAGCTGAGAAGTAAACACATTTTTGGACACCGATGTAAGTTTTTGTGCTATAAATATCAATATAAAAATTTAAAATGTAAGAGTTGCGGCAACTATCAACAGTGGATGCAGATCTTGTACTTCTGTTGTTATATTTTAAAACCCTCTTCTATGGAAATCAAACATTTCCTAATGAAATGCATGGTTTGGGTGAGATTCACCTGTTGTAATCTGACTCAGAGTAGACACTTGTGAAGAGTATATCTCATCTCACTGCTTTGTTTCACTATTCCCTGCATGCATGCATGCTGTAGGGAGACAAGCAAAAGAATCTCTGTATTCTTCAGGGTTTTCTGTTTTACACATTTCTGATAGGTACTGTTTTCCTCATCTGGCAGTAAAGAAGAGAGATCAGTCACACATCCTCATTAATGCTGACAGGAATTTGGAAGATGACCAGAACCACCACTGACAGATTTCTGTATTGTAACAGAACCTTTCCAAGTTGTTAAAAAACCTCTATCCTCCTAGGTAAGAGCACACCAGTACCTCTCTTTCCCTGTGTGCATGCCCTCCCACTCCATGACCAGTTCTTAACATAGGCCAAGTACTGGCCAACTTCACTTCTATGTGATTCCGACCAAAGTTAAAGGGAATCTCATAAAAAAGCCTAAGAAAAACAACTATTTCTTCAAGGTATTACATCATAGTGATGCCCTCTAATGTCCTCTGTTGGACAGTAAAGTTGGAAAGAACAACATCTAGACTGGGACAACTGAGTGAAGTCTATTGAAAATACAGTGCATATCTCACATATAATAGTGTGGTTTTGCATGATGGAGTTCTGTGAGAGCGGGGGAAGCAGGGTGTGGAAGGAAGGGGCTGCAGGGGTTGCTTATGCAAGGAGCAGCTGGAAGCTTCCCCTAGGCCTGACAGAGTAAATACCAGTTGGGTTTTCAAGGCTGGACTCACCACTGACAAAGCCCAAGCCCATAGTGATGTTCATAGCAACTTCTGTGAATCACGTTTAAGACCACAAGCAGACCACAAGCAGATGCTTTTTACCACCAGAAAAGGGTGAATAAATTCACCTGCAGACTGTAGATAACACTGTGGTGGAGCAGGTTGTCCCCCTGCAGCTCATGGATGACAGGGAGAAAAAATCCCATCTGCAGCCTGTAGAGGACCCCACAATGTGGAGATACATGAAGGATGCTGTGACCACATAGGAAACCTGCATTGGAGCAAGCTCCTTGCAGGACCTGAAGCCTGTGGAGAGACTGACCCATGCCAGAGCAGGTTTGCTGGATAGTTGTTACATGCTGGGGCAGTTGGTGAGGAGCTGAAACCCCTTGGGAAAGTACTCACGTTGGAGAAGTTTATAGAGGACTGTCTGCCATGAATGGGACCCTGTGCTGGAGCAGACTGTGAGGAAACACACAAGCATACACACAGCACAATGCACACACACATACACCCCACACACCCTCTGCTAAGAAGGAAAATAAGTTATGAGGAACTAAATCCCATTCTGGTCCCTCCAACTTGTGACACTCTGGTGGGGAGAAGGTTAATAAAGTTAAATCTGAGAAAATGGAGGGGTGGGGGGAGGTGTTTTAAGATCTGGCTGTACTTCTCATTTTCCAACTCTGGTTTCTCTGTGTGTGTGTGTGTGTGTGTAGTGCAATTTGTATAATTAGTGGTTTTTATTCCATGTTGCATCTGTTTTGCCTGTGACACTAATTGCTGCATAATCTCTTCCTGTCCTTATCTCCACCCCTAAGCCTCACAATGGATATTTTCTGCCCTGTCCAGTGACTTGGGTGGGCATCTGACCCTCCAGCCAGGGTCAAACCACCATAGACCTATATCACCAAAGCAAGGAAAAGGTGCTCACTCAGTGGAGGACTGTCTTGTGCAGTTCAGTTGTGAGAGGGAATCATCATAGCTCATCATCATAGCTCCCGATGTCACAATCATAAAATAAACCAGACCATCATCAATACAATATGTTTTGGCAGTGAGCAATGCTGTCTCAGAAGAATGTGTCAGAGGATGAATGTACCAAGGGAGATTCTTGGGAACACATCTGTTTTCTGAATTGTTTCTACAAGTAGAATAGTCACTTTAAGGAGATCCCTGTTGAGGCCAGTCTCCTAAAAGTCTCATCCTCTCAGAAACCAATGTTTTTGTCCAGAATATAGGGGACCAGCAGAAGTTTCATACACTGAAGGAGAATGTAAGGGACACTGTAACCATGGCTGGAGGTTCATCATGCTCTGTGCTCTGAGGGAAGACAGCAGAGTCAGGCTGCATGAAGGAGGAATGCTTGCCACAGCCTCGGGGTTCAGAGCCCTTTTACCACAGGGAAGACTAATAGGCTAAATATGTGTGAGAAACCACAGGGTGATATTCCTCAAACCCTATTTAGTTTTCACACTGCACTGTCATTTATTTCACAAGCTCCTTAGAGGATAGAATGATGTCCCAGAATTGGTAAGCATTTTATTTAGCCATCACAGTATATTTAATCTATTTATAATTTGAGTGAAGCCCTCTGTGGTGATTTGATCCTGGCTAGAGGCCAAACTCCCACCGATGTCACTCTATCACTCCCCTCTTAACTGGACAGGGGAGAAAATAGAGGCTTTGGAGTGGAGAAAAGGAAAGAGATAGATGTTTCTGCAATCAATGTCACAGGTAAAACAGCCTCAACACAGAAGAAAGACAAGAAAACTCTCTAGTTTATTACACCACACTACACACAGAGATAATGAGAAGTGCAACCAAATCTTAAAACACCACCTCCCACCCCTCCCTTCTTTGCACCAACATGGAGTCCCACCCATGGGAGACAGTTCTCCATGAACTTCAATGTGAATCCTTTCCCACAAGGCCTCAGCTCTTCACCAACTGCCCCAGTGTGGGTCACCTATAAACTCATAGAATGTCTCTCTGTCTCTCAGTCCCAGACTGCTCCAGCCTGGTCCCCCATGGAGTCACAAGTCCCTCTACTAAGTAAGCAAAGCAGCAAAGCTACTTCAGTGTAGGTCTCTGTCTCTCTGGCTCTATGGCTCTCCACAAGCTGCAAGTGCTGCCAGGGGCTTGCTCCAACACAGGTCACAGCATTTTCCATATTCCTCCACCTGCTCAATGGTGCTGCTCCACGTGTTGCAAGTAGGGTCTCTGTCCTCCATGGTCGGCAGGGAGACACCCGCCCCATTATGGTATTCTGCATGGACTGCAGTGAATCTTTCTCTCAGTACCTCCTCCCCTCTTCTTCACTGACCTTGTGTTAGAGTCAGTCCAAAAGCCAGAATTGTCTCAACATTGTCATCAGAGACTTTGATAACAAGGTACCCCACAAGTTCAGCTAACATCTCATCACAGGTTTGCAGCCACAAATTTGCAATGGCCTACCTGACCACCTGAGATGCAGTCACTGATCCAAGGAATGGAATTGTACCCAGGCAAAGACTGCTAAGCTTGCCAAACCAGACAAAAGTGCAGTCTCCATGGATTCATTACCTGGGAACAAAGTGCTCTTTGGATCCTGAAATTCCTGTGTGCTTGGGCAGGCTTAAACAAAGAGGGTGCTGCTGAACCAGAACCACCAGGACAAAGCAACCTCATAGAGAGGAACAAACAAGAAATTTTTTGTACCCAGAAGACTGAAAAACTTCATCAGAAGACCACCAGAGACCACCTAGTGACTGCAGTATGCCTGAGCATGAGGACAAACTAGTATGCTAATGACCTGTGGGACAGCGTAAAAGATGACTTCTTAGCAATGAACTTTGAAAGATCTCCCCACTGAGGATCACAATGATCAAAGGACCAATGGGACCCACCCTGGACCTGGGACCATAGACGCCACAGTGGTAGCTATTATCCTCTTTCCTCTTTTTACCTCTTTCCTCTCTTTACCTTTTCTCCCTTTACCTATCGTGTGAAGCAATAAAGTTGCATTGTTTGATTTAAACACAACTCCTTGGTGTGGTTGCCCTGATACTTTACACCTCAAGATCCCAACAAAATGCACCATCAAGTGTCCACCTGAAGTGGACCGTGACATCTTGGTGTCTTCAAAGTTTCTTACATCTTCCTATTCCCTTGTCTGGTGGCAAAATGCTTGCAATCTTTTCCCCCTAATATATGATTCACAGAAGCATTATGACCATCACTGATTGGCTTGTCCTTGTCAGCAACAGAGTCTGGCCTTGAAAGCCCAGCTAGTATTGACTCTGTCAGACCTTCAGAGAAGCTTCTAGCTGCTTCTTGCAGAAACCATCCCACAAAACCACAACACCCTACAATAACTTTCTAAGAGTCTTAACTATTTGTCCATGGAATGCCTATTGTGGAGCCATCCAAGAATGGCCTAAGAAACAGTGGTTGTACCAGTGTCCATATCCATAGCAAAGGTATTGCTGTCTCCTTTATAGGAGTGGCACAGCAGTGATATTTGCTCTTGGTCATTCAATTCTATATGAATATACCAGCCATGTAAGCTGGTTGTCGAAGTACTATTGCATTATCACACTGGTCCACCACTATCTTTCTGTCTACAAGTGGTAGGTTGACCCTGGCTGGAGGCAAGAGGCCCACCAAAACTGCTCTATCACTGCCCTTCTTGGCTCAGGGGGGGATATGAGAGATCACAAAAGGCTTGTGGGTCAAGATAAGGACAGGGAGAGATCATTCAGCAATTAAAGTCACAGGCAAAACAGTCTAAAAAAAAATCATTATTACAACATCAAAGTGGGATAATGTGAAATTAAAAGAAATCTGAAAACACCTCCTCTCACCTCTCCCTTCTTCCTGTGCTCAACTCTACTCCCAAAATCTCTATGTCCTCCCCCTGCCCTCACCCCTAAGTGGCACAGGGGGATGGGAATGGGGGTTGTGGTCAGTTCATCAAACACTGTATGTGTCACTCCTTCCTCCTACACTTTTCCCCTGCTCCAGTGTGGGGTCCTTCCCATAGGAGACAGTCCTCCACAAACTTCTCCAATGTCAATCCTTCCCACAGGAACTGTATTTCTTCACCAATTTTCCCAGTGTGGCTTCCTTCTAAAGGGAGGCAGACCATTAGGAGTAGACTGCTACAGCATGGTCCCCCACAGGGTCACAAGTCCCCACAGAAAACCTGCTTGGGCATGGGCCTCTCTCTCCATGGGCTGCAGTTCATGCCAGGAGCTTGCTCCAGCATGGGCTTCCCATGGGGTCACAGAATCCTTCATATGTTTCCACTTCCACTGTGGAAACACCTCCACAGGCTGCTGGTGGAATCTCTACTCCCCATCATCTTCCATGGGCTGCAGGGGGACAGCCTGCCTCACCATGACTTTCATCTTCATTGACCTTGGTGTCTGCAGAGTTTCTCACATCTTCTCATTACTCCTCTCTCTGGTGGCAAAAATCTGCCAGCAGTTGGTTTTTATTCCTTCTTAAATAGGTTATTGCAGAGATACCACCACCATTGCTAATTGCCTCTACCTTGGTCAGTAACAGGTCCTTCCTTCAGGCTGGTATTGGTTCTGTTGGACCTGGGAGAAGCTTCTAACAGCTTCTGCTAGAACCCCTGTAGCTGCCCTTCCCCAACCACCCACCCCTCTTCACTTCTAGATCCCTTTCATCAAAACCTTGTTATGAAAACCCAAACCACTATACAACAAGATAGATTACATTTTTGATTGTGCAAGCTGACTTACTACTGATCACACGTTACAAATAGGTAAGAAATTGAGATGGTTTTGGACTATGTTTAATGTGTCTGAGAGCTCTGGTAAATTAGAAGTGAAGCTGTATACAGATTCCTGTTACCGTTAAATAAATTTGTTTTTGCCAAGCCTCAGAGAAAGAGTGTGGGATTGACTTGGTTGGTATTTTTGGCATATGTGACAAGCTTTAGCAGCTACCTCAAACTTGTTGCTTATTTAAAGCAAGTGCTAAACATCTTTGGCAATCCCATCAGAATTGTCAATCCTCAGCTGACCTTCATGTGTCCTTTTTGGATATCTTTTCCAGCCAGTATTCAAGTGCTCTAAAAACACACTGCCTTCAAATGCTAAGGATTCTTAATAAAATATGTAAGTAATATCTGGGCAGCAGAGGACAACTGGAATTAGAAAAGTACACTACTCCATCCATTTCAGAAATGGTAGTTCAGGATGCACCATAGCTGGGCATCTCTGGTGCTTATTTTCTGACCCCTTTGGGTTACAGTGGAGTTCTTCATACAAGCAACACCAGTTTCCCCTGTGACACTGGTAATGCTAAACACAACCCAACTGCAATGAGAAGCATTGCCCTCATGGGATTTATAAGTGTACTAACATATACTCTAAGGGTTCATCAGAGACCTCCATCAACACATCAGCATTTACCAGCCACATTTCAGAAAGGGCGGTATGAGGTGAACAATCATTTGGGCATGCACCAAAAAGGAAATAATTTTTATTTACCTCTGTAGCTACTCACCTACAACCAGCTCCTCTATCACAAAAGTAATGCATGGGAGGAGAACAGTGGGAGGCAGGCAGCTGGTGGCCAAGCACAGAGGAGTTTCAGGCAGCCTCTGCCAGTGCCTCATGCCACCCTCTCCTGTGGGGCAGTGACAGCTGCCCTGGTTGGCTCTTGAGGGCAGGGCCCTACCAGTGTGCAGGGAGGCAGGCCAGTGAGTGCCAGCTATGAGATGGTTTTAAAACCCTTTTTGGTGGTTTATTCAGATCTCTTGAAATTTCAGTAGTTTATCTTTTGACTATTTTTCAGTCACAGTCACCCCACACTCTGCCCCAACTCCTCACACCTAGCACCTACCTGAATTTTGGCCTGATGTCCCTGAACTGTCCCTAGCCTGCCACTGGCCCAGGCAGGATGAGGATCTCACCAGCCAGGTCAGGGTTCTCCCATGTCAGGCCTGTCCTTGTGTCAGTGCTGCATGGCAGCATGGACAGTCACACTGCTGGAGTCCCACAGACCATCTATGCTGCAGCACCTACTTCTGGGGTCTTCAGGCATAACATGCTTCCCATTCAGATCAGCTGCAACCTCTGCATTGGACAGCAGAAAGGAGAGCAAGGGTTGAGCCTGTTAGATGCAGCAGATTAAATTTATTATGGCACGACACTTATGTAGTTCTTTCTTTTTTTCAGTGAGAAATGGCACTGCCTATGTAGTACTGGTGGTGGCAGATAAGAAAATATGTGTGACATCAATAGACATACAGACAACCTCTGGAATATGCCTAAAATGGGAAATAATTTATTCTGACTTCTCTATGCATTCATTCTATTTTTTTTTCTGAATCATATACAAATTAGTCTTTATGCTCTTACAGTTCGTCATATTTTGTTTAGTGGAAGTTCAACAACAGTCAGCACTAATTGCTCTCTGGTTTATGTTTATTAGAGATTACAGTTTATCACTGTTGACTTCTTGGAAAGTTGCACTTTTAGCCTAAATTAACATGGTCTAAAGGCAAAGCATGAACTAATTATAACACAAAGTGGAAAAAAAAGGCATAGTTTTTGCCACTATGATCAATAAGCAACATCTATCCTTTATAAGTGCCTCAAACGCTTTTCCTTGAAGAAGCTACAACCTTTCAATAGGTCTGAGATGGCTGAAGAGGCTGCTCAGTTACAATTTGCTGCAACATCCCTAGAAGGATTTATAGGTTCCTCCATGCTCAGACAGCTGTTGTTTTTCCTTTCTCAAACAGAAGTGCAGAGATTTTAGCTTCAGTAAGTTTTGCCAGTTTGGACACCCTCAGAATGAAGAAAGGATAAAAATGAGCAATAATTGGCCACAAGGAGAGAAGAATTTCAGTGATGGATAGATGTGTAGTTCTAGGTTTGGTTTTGTTACATGTGTGGGTGAGATTCAATTTCAAACTCTGATATCTACAATTAGTCACCTTCATACCTAAATGAGTATGAAGGTGTGTGAGCTGAATGTCTGAACTCCCAGCAAACATGCCACTATTAGAGTCAAGCAAACGTTTTGGTGCACTCTAATGCAGCCAAACACATTAGGGTAACTGAATCATTCTCTGGTGTCTATTAGTTCAAGATACATCAATAATAGGATCTCAGGTGCCTAGGTCACAGGTGTGAGAGCTATGCTTTCATCTGGTTTGATGTGAAGGGCCATTGTTGATGGAAGACTTGAGAAAATAAAGAGTGCATGTGTAGACTAGGAGGGCTATACTTGTGCAGGAAGTAGGGAGGGAGTTGAAGTGGATAAGGTGGAGAAGGGAAAGCTTTGAAAGAATATGATAGTTGGCAAAAAAATACTAAAATTACTTTTGCCATGAAGTCCAAATGTGAAGCTGACCCGTCAATCTCCTCCCCACCCCCAGGATAACAGTGCCATCACAGAGACAGAGTCAGCTGAGGGAAGAGGAGGAAGGAATTTCCTCACTTTCTTATCAGGACCTCTGAGTAGGTGATGCTAAGAGGGAGTGGGGTACAACAGGTGCTGTGAATGGGAAAGCAGTATGTTATGGGATCAGGTGAAGTTGCTGGGAAGTGATTCTGTTCAGATTGCTGTGTTTGTCATAGGAACTGTAATTTGGAAAATAAAAAATAGCACATAAAAAACACAATCAAGATCTGTTGCATGGGGTGAAATTGGTTCTCAATAAACAAAAGGATTCTGCTGCCCGTTTCACTAGTCACCTCCTTGTGCTGCTGCTGAACATGTGTAACCCTTCCTTAGTTTTGGTGGGGAATATCCCAGAGGTCAGTGCAGCAGATTAACTTTTTTCACATACTAGCATGGAGTTCAGCTCCTTCTGACAGTAACCACCTTGTTTCCAGACTGGCACAGGACATGGCTGTTTCTCTTCGAGATAACATTAATTCATTAATCCTTCACTCTATGTAGCATACTTGCCCTGCAAAAAGTAGTGCTGAATGTTTCCCCTGTGATGATACAGCACCTGTTCCTCATCCTTCCAGTGAAAGTGCCATAAATACAGCAGTTTTGTATTCCTGTTCTTATAACCTTTGAAGCCTACAGCCCCAGAAGCAAGAGTTGGATTTCTAGGCCCTTCCCCTGAGATCTAACTCAGTGAATTCAGTCTTAGAGGCTCCTATATTCAACGTTAGATTTAACTTGTTTTGCCTTTTTACTGGTCCTTGTATTCATGGTGACATGCTGTTATCCTCTTGGAATCTCACCCAGGTTTACTTCCTCTTCCTTAATCACACATCTCTCCTTATCAGTACCATCACACTGATCCTGCCCCCACCCTGTTCTTGCTTTGGATTTTCTCTTCCATTTTACTACTTAGTCATTCATATCATCCCTTGATTCTCATTCTTGAAGCTTCTGTTCCTATTCAGATGCTTTCTCCTGCATTGGGATTTCCTTCCTCTAACAATATCCCTGCACATCAGTAGGACCCCTCATGCTTTTCCATATTGCACACTCAGAACATTTGCAGCATACAGGAGCATGTACCTTCACCTTTCCTTCCTTACATTACAATACACTAGCTCTTACTCTTTCCTTTATCTGCTCAACTCAACATCCGATGGATTACAGTAGCCCCCTTCATCTCCTTTAGCACCACCTCCTATCCCCTCCCTGCCCCCACCGCTTCTCTGGCTCTCTTGTCAAATTATTTATAGGAGAAGATTCACAGACCTGTTATGTCTAATTATATCCATTCAGTTCTAATATGAATGGCAATTCTGCTGGGAGTTAAGATTGCCAAAAATGTTTTGACCTAAGAAAGAGGAGGTGGTGTCTACATATGCAAATTAGACCCTATAAAAGTACCCTGGGATCAGATTGTCTTGTCATTCCTCAGAAATCTCTAAGGTAAGAGTGTCAGAGGCTTTGGATTGGGGAGGTGGGGGATGAAGTGAACCTGTCCCCGCATTCCATAAGCATTCACCAGTGCGTTCCTACAGAGGCTCACATTCTTTCAATGGGGGACTGACACTGTCAGCTGGGATTTTCAGTCTGCTTTCAAGGCATCCATATGTTTTGTGTCTATAAATTTTCTCTGGAATTATATGCAGCAATAAGAGGGAAGTTGCTAATTCTGTTTTATATTGATCACCATCCAGTCTCACAAAAGGTAAGATCTTGATTTATTCATCATGGAGATGCTCTAAGGTAAGAATTCTACACAGGTGTACTGGCAATCCCGGTATTCCTTATGTTTATGTCCATTGTATAAATTCAGTACAAGAATTGGTCTGAATTGCTGATATCTTTGCCACAAAATCCTCAGACAGTGGTCTGAAAAGTACCGATCACTGCTGCATTACCTAAATTCTCCTCAGGATTCTTTATAGAGCACAGTTTCCTACATTAACAGCCACTTGGCCTAAGCTTAGGAGAAACTGTCCTAAGACAAAAAATCTTGAGGTAAACTTTTTAATTTATGTCAGACATCAAGGGTCACTGTCACTAGCCTTGAAGCAACAGGAAAGTACATACAAATTCAGATAATGTTAATCTTATTTTTTTCATAGGGAAGCTTGAGGAATGCAGTTGGAATGTTGTTTATCAACACATCAAAGTGCTAAAAGAAAGCATTTTGATCTAAGCTTCCTTGTAAACCTGCTTGTAACTATAAAATAATCAAAAAATGTGATATAATTATACAAGCAAATATTAATAATCACGGGAAGAAAGAATGATACCTTCTTGGATAATTAGAAAAAGACAGATGGAACAACAACTAACTTTGAAATTTTAAATATTTGCACTCAGAAAAATGGTCTGTTCGTGTTACTTTTTCTATTCATTTATATTTCAAATTCTGTTACTGGAATATATCCCTCAAAATTATAAAATGTCAACAAGATATCATATGTAAATAATATAACTAGCATGCTTTGAATAAGTGGAGGAGAGTTATCATACCACTGATTTAATGGAACATATTTTTATGAAACAGTCAAAAAAACCCAATCAAAT
>VXBZ01003019.1:8075-125658 GCA_013399135.1 Heliornis fulica
AATTAAAAAAAAAAGAAAGAAAGCAAAAAGGAAAGGAAAAAAAAAACCACAACAGATGAGGAACAAAAAGAGTCTGCCTCATGTCCCATCCCTTCCCCAGGCAGTTCATCTCGCACTGCTCCTTCCTGCTGGTTTGTGAAACTCTCAGGCTTAGCCTGTGCGTGGGCACAAAGTAATAAGTTATTCAAACAAACAAATGTACAATTTGAGATGCCTGTGGCCTTGCTACATCCCAGCTAGATGTATTAACAGGTCACAAGTTAAACCTGGGTATCTGCTTGCTAACATGTTGAAAATAAAAGCCTATGTGCCAAACCTTGTCATTAAGGTCACTCACACAAGGCGTCTATTTAGTCTCAGAGTCTGTAAAGCCAGATCAGTGGTCTGGGGAGCAGAAACAGCTACTTGAACTTTATAGGTTAATAAAATCCCCAGCTAAAGTGGATCATCATTAATAAGTTTCCAGTTACATCCAAAGAAATGTCAATGCTGATGTTTTGCCATCAGGATGGTGAGTAATTTTACCTACCCACATTTTTCTAAGCTTTGATTTTAATGAGGTGTTCCCAGATTGAAGTTGTATTGTTCCTTCTCAGGTCCAGTTTGCAGATTTTAAGTGCAAAGCAGAATTTCTCTGTTCCACTCATTTCTTTTTATATCTAATCTACACTTCAAGAGGAGTCTCTAAGTCTTTTTTTTTTTTAAGCAGCAAGTCATTGCTCGCAACTGGGAATTGTAAACATGTTTTTTTTGGGCTCAGCTGACCCCCATTTAGATGACTGAGAAGAACTACAACTTCAAATTAAAAGTGAGCAAAAATCAGGCAGTGAGTCAGTAATTTTTTAATTACCGACTCAAACTTCCATGTGGGACGCTATAATAATCTGAAGGGCAGCAATAGCAACTCTTGTACTTCTCTACCAGATTTTGTGGTTTTGCTAAAATGAGTAAATTAATTATGGATTCCAGAGATGCAGATGACTGATATTATAATGACCATAGTCTAAAGCCTCATTGTAGACTGGCCAGAAAAATCTCAGAGAATGAACAGAGCAGTGAGAAACAATATAAACCAGCCAGAACCCAGACTTACGTGGATTTATCTGGGATACCCACCACATTGGTTAGCTATTGTCCTTGGTCTTTTACTTATTACCTATTTATATCCATACATCTGCACGATACTTCATAAAAGAAATCAACACTACGTACAGGGTTATTGAGGCTAGACACACAAAGTAGGTGTTTTCTTTATATTGGATATACACAGACAATTAGGTCAAAGATGAATATGTTTGTTCACACCAATGAGCCAGTCTCAGTTTCCTGATAGATTCATCAAAGGACAATAATTACTTTCCCTGAGACCTTTCAATCTCCTCCATTCTAACAGCTGGAGGAGGAAATTGCTTTCCCTTCCTGGGAAAATTTAGAAGATTTTGATTGCTTCCTCCTATTCAGAGGGATTCTTGGGATGTATCCTATTACAAGCTTCCAGTGCCTGCCATGAGGTCTTGCACAGAGGGCTTTCCAGAATTTGACTTAGGTATGGGGTCAGTCCTTCACCCAGGACCTGTCACAACAGACTTGGACTGAATGCAGACACGGCCTTCTCCAAAACAGTGAAGAAACAGCTGGTGAAGTACTGTGGACCTAGGTTTTGGGTTGGGTTGGTTTGGGGTTTTTTTTGCCTATCTCCAAGGCAGGAAAAGCCTTTAATCTGGTCCAAGGCAGAGAGCAAGTAGAAAGGGAGGAGAGCAGCAGCAGTTTCCCATGCAACCCCCGACTTGGGAAAGCAGGTGGAGTGGAGAGGAGAAGCCACCTTTCAATTGTGTTTTAATGAACAAGTTGTTTGTTCTTCTGTGTCCTTTGATGAATGGGTGTTTTCCTTCAAAAGCTGACGTTTGTCTTTCATTACACCCAGCATATGCTCTACTAGGCAGGACCGTTTTTCTACTCTAGATAAATAAACATGAAAATGAATTTATCTCGCAGAAGCATGTTCTCTTTCAAGTCTGGCACAAGCCTGCTCTCTCCCCCAATAAATCTTTGAGTAAATGTGAACTCCTTGGCAAACCCTCCCCCTTACATCAAATGGAGACATTTTGCAAGCTCCCATCTCCGCACAGCTCGGAAAAGCTGCCACTGCAAGCATTTAGAGGCAGAGATTTAACTGCGATTTAACTGCCATTAAGCAGCTCTATTTGTGATTTTTTTTTTAACATGAAAAACCCCCAACCCCTTTCCAGACCAGAAAGCATCCAAAACCTTTTCCCAGCTAGCATTGGATAGCATTTTACCCCTCAAATTGTGGGGCCAATGTGAAGCAACATTGCCTGTAGGCTCTTGCATAGAATCTACAGTTGGATGGAAGTTGGGTAGAACATTATGATCCCTGTTAGCCTCCCCTCTGAGAAACAGCGTCTTCATTTGGCACACAGGCCTGTGGATAAAGCTAGCTGAGTCTTTAAATCCATTTCAGTTTCCTTCCAAACTTAGTCTTATCTGTTGTTTATTCATTACTGGTTCATAACCTGATCCTGCACATAGTTTCTTTGGGTTTAGACATGGCAAAACATGTCCAGAAATCACAGTCTCTGAAACTGCCTGTTATTGTTTGCCTTAAACCCACTGAAAAGTACACTGAAATGAAAGTGCACTGGAGCTCTTTGCATTCATTCACCTTCAGTATATGAGAGATGTGTCTTTTGAACCAGTTCAAACAGACAAAGCTGGTTAATAGACCTTCACATTTCTGGACAAATAATCACTCAACCTTATGTCAATGAAACTTCTGCAATCTGTCAGCCTTTTCACAAATACCATGAGTAGTTAAATCAAATAATGGCTCTGATTCATGAAAATTCTCAAGCATGTGCTTGACTCTAACTGCATGTTGGTGTCTCCTTGAAGCCAATGATCTCAAGCCATTTCTGAGATTATGTGTGTGTTTAAGTGCCTCTAAGTGCTTAACTGGTATCTTGAATAGGGCCGGTATTAGTCATTTGGTAACACCTGTCCTATTATTACAACACATTAATAAATCAACCTGGCCAAGCTGTCTCTGAGCTCATCTGTGGAACATGTTGTGATGGCAACCACTGCGAAGTGCAGCACCTTTAGCAGACTGCCTATTACAAACACATCCCTGACTTGTAGGAAGTGGAGGGCAATCCAGGCCTTTTTGAGAAGTTGGACTTTGCAACAGGATGTCCAAACTGGAGATTATTTGACAATTCCCTCACTCAAGGCTTTGGAATCTGAGGACCATGTTATGTTCAATATAAACAGGGATTGTGCTCCCTGAAGCTTTCAAACTGCACTGCAGACAATCCCATTACAACATTTTTGTAAGCCACTACTAAGTTTCACCCACCTCGATTAAAGAGACATATCCCCAAAACCAACCCTAATCACTGTAAAGGTTGTTGTAATGCCTTGGCCTGGACTGTGCCTCAAACTTACCCTATGTTTCACCCCCAAATTTGCATCACCCACCCATCAACAGTGGCACCACTGCTCGCAATTTGACAGCAAGGGAGGGAGAAAATCACTTCATTTGGCTAAGGAGAAGGTTGACTCCATTCTTCTCCCTTGGAGAAGAATAACTTTGGCTGGCTTCCTAATGATTTCTTTCCCAGTAATGGTTTTCTTGAGTATATGAAACTATGTCTCAGCCTGCATTTTGCTCTTAACTGGATTACTATACAAAGAATGTTACAATGAGGCTCTGGGGTCTGCCAGGTCAGCTTGGTAAATGATAGCACCTCTTGAAGCTATAATGGATGAGAGGATCCTTGATAAGAGTTGACACTTGTACTATATGCGCTGTCACAGCAGACATTTTGCTTTTTTCTTGATGTTTTTAAGGTCATAAATACTATTCTCTAATGTTAAGTATGTGAACCTCACATTAATCACACTGCCAGGGAGAGCAAAGAGCTTTGCTCATAAACTGAGAAGGAGCACAGTTAATCTATCAATGTTCTGTAATGAGGACTATTATAATAAAGTATCCAGGTTGATTTACTGAAGGGCTACACATCTCTGCTAATAATCACACATCAGTAAAAGAGCAAAGGGACCATCTGGATCACCAGGAGTTTTAGATTTACAGAATAATGTGCAGATCCTTCCTATCTCTACTGTAAAGTTCTGAAAGTCATGCTGTATCAGTTCACTTTCTTCAGATCAGTCTGCTTGCTGGGGCTTCACTGCTGTCACAGTGCTGTGCCCAGTTTACACATCAGGGTAGTCTGGGCCCTCAATTACAGCATTTTCAAATATTGCCTTGAGTTTCAGAGACAGGCCAACAGAAAGCAAAGGTACTAGAGCTACGTCAACACAAAGGAAACAATTTTAAAAAAAGTTAAAATGAACCCACCTGAGCAATGCTTTTATCTATTCTTTATACTGTGTAATCTGTGTTTAGCATCCTCCCGTAGGCATCAAAGCCCTGCCTGTCAAAGGGGTTGATGCTAAATAGATACAGAACACATCTTCAAACCTTACTTTGGAATTTAAAATCTGAATATCATCAGGTATTTCATCAGAGTAACAGTCATGGGCTCAGGAGATGGGAATACTCTCACTTTCCTTAGGTATCTGCATTAGAAATAACTACATCAAATGAGTTACTCATCATTGGTTTGATTTATGGTTCATGGCCACCTCTGCCCATATGGCAGCAGGTGAACCACACCCAGTGAGGTATGCCACATCTTAAAATTACATTGGTTTTATTCCTCATGAAATATTTCTACCCTAGGGTCACTATCTCTGTCCAAGAAGCACCAGACAGTACATTGTCTGGGAGCCGGACATGGTGGGACCTGTCCTGGAGGAGCACTGGTTCCTGGAGGAACAGGAACATCCTGAAGGATGCACATGGTGAGAAGGCAGTGACAAACGAAGAACCAGATCTCCTGAACACCAAACTGGCTTAATTTGAGGGGCTTTAGAACTGGGTCAATCTTCAGAGCACCCACAAAAGACTATGAATGAAAGCTCCTGCTTTCAACTCTGCTATATCTAGGAGAAACATGAATATATTAATACAAGTACAGTCACTTTACGATGCTTCTTTTGGTGGGTGTCAAAATGAAGGCACTAGGTTTATGCACAAACTCCCCACCTTCCCCATATGGTACCATCTGGGGACCATGCACATAAGCATGAAGAAGGACACTCCCTTTTTAGTATGGAAATCATGGCTGTGCTTGGAGGCATTTTGTTTGCTGCAGGTGAATTAAGTCTTGAGGGAAGATCAGTAGGCCCGATTTTCAGAAACCAGCTGATAAAACTGAGTTCATTGAGAACATCAGGTAAGTACAGCAGTCTTTAAAAGAAACAAAAACAAAAAGCCTGAACTTAGTCCATTTACACAGGCAAGCAGTGGAAAGCGCATGACCTCTCAAGAAAACAAGGAAATGAGTTCTCCAAAAACTGCATGCAACTGCTGACTGTCAGGCTCCTCCTTCCTGCCCGTGGGTGCTCTCCTGCCACTGGTTGCAAACCAATCACCCCAGTAGCACGCTCCTCAAGCCTGTGGAAATGCAAGGCAGGCCAAACTGGTAGAAGAAATGGGACAGGACAGTCATTTCTTCTAAAAGGTCATCAGTAATAAAAACAAACTTCTTAAAAGACCTCCTTAGTCTCAGTTTGGCTTCAGTTCCATGGGAGTGATGGTTGGCAACACCCTTGCCTGTTCCGTACTGGACATGTTGTACCACCCCCCACTTATAATGAAAGGCTGTTGCCTGCTCCAAACTGGCCAAAGGTTCTGAAAAAATGCCAGATCACAAAACAGAAATGGCCACAGAATATCTGGGACAAGAAGTGCCAGTGTGTGTGGGTAAGGAAAAGTATGAGCTTCTCTTGCTTGGCACATTAGTAGGTAACAGCCATGGAAGAGGACCCAGAGAGGAGAGAATCCTAACAGGGACCCAGATAGAGCAAAAAATAGTTGGCAGGTACTGCATGCTGCACCTTAATCTTACAGAATAGTGAGGAGCTCTATTTCTGCAGAGATCTAGAGATAGCTAGGTAGAACAAAGGTATAATACGGAAGAGAAATTAAAAAGAAAGATTCAAACAAAAATTAATTTCTCGTTAACTTTTAATAAAATTCTCTGCCTTTCCTTCTACAGGATGTAGTCAGGATTCTCCCAGCCCCATTATTTTTCTTCTTTGCTTTCTTTTCCTTCTTTTTGTCTATTTTTTTCCTGCTTTCCCTTGATTTTGAAAAGAGCAAGAGCAATACAACTCCCTGATCTGCATGTCCTGGATCAGAATGGACCAAGAATTCTGTTTCTGAACCTGAATTCATGTCCATATTTCACAGCTTGCCTTGCTGCTTTACTAACAGGTGACTCTGGATGCAAATATTCTCAGATTGTGGAGGGACACAGAACAGATCTTATCTTGTGCCTGGGTATTCAAAGCCAGCTCTGGTTCTTTTGTTTATCTTCTGGATAGAGCAAAATAACTAAACAAAACACACGAAAAAGAGCTTGCTTAATCTGAAATTACTGGAGTGTAGCTTGGTGAGGAACAGACCAAGCCTAAATCCCCCAGCTCGTCCCACATGCATCCAGATCCAGGTAGCTCATCAGGTTGGTGTGATAGTCTTCACCCCATTCCTCCCTGCAGCCTCTGCAAGCCCCAAAACACACTTAACATAGCTGTTACTATTATCTGTGTTGGGTAGCATCTAAGATATCTGATTCTTGTGCTTACCTGCAGGAGATGGAGTCAGCCAATTAGACAAAGGTGAGCAAGATAAGTTCAGATAACTATGACTGATATGATAAGGAATGGTCAACAGTCCTTTAATAGTTGCATGCATCATGACAAAGGTCATGGCAAGGATGAGGTTTAGGGAGAGATTAGAAGGGGATACATGGAGTTTTTTTTCCAGCGTCAACATGTCATAAGAAAAGTCAAAGCCTGCTGACAAGAAGCTGAACACATAGGTGAAAAATAATTGGTAATTTGGGGATTTTTACTTCCCACTGCCTGGACAATGTTTGAAGGTATGGCAAAAGCAGAAGCTTTAATCTCTTTCTAGAGATGTATAACTCCTAGGCAGTTATTATAATTTTTTCCATACATTCTTCCTATGAAGGTCCTTATTGAGCTGACGTCCAGAGACTGCTAGAGCAGCTTGTCTCTGAGCCCACAAAGGGGATGAGGATTTTCAATCTGCCTGCAGCTGGTGCAGGAGCCTGGTTACTACTAGCCCTGTCACCACTTGTCCCACTGAGCTGTGGTGCTCCTGGGGAAAGTGACTTACTGAAATGATTAGAGAACTTGTATGTAAGGGCTGCAGCTAGAAACACTATGACTTCATGTTGCAGGACCTAGGTGAGGAAGCACACGTGAAGATCTCAGCAGCTCCATGGTTTTCTGCTTCTGAAGAAGAAGGAGGATGAGGGTTTTTGGTGGAGTTTTGGGAGCAGGACAGTTGTGCTAATAATGCAGACATGTGGGCAGTCCTGTATGGTAACAATAGTTGTAGCTAGCTCAGCTGCAAGCCTCCTCTATTTATGTTATCTTTGGAGCTCTATGTTGTTCAAACATACTGAAGTTTGTTGGCTAGTGGTCCTGATAGGAAAGTTTCCCAAAACATTTTGGATGGATAAGCAACAATGTGCTGGCTGTCCCATCTCAAATGCAACCTCTGTCACCAGTGGGCCCTGTGGAAATTGTAAAGCAAACAACAATTCTTTCTTGGTATAGAACACCTGTTAATCCTTTATTTGTCTGAAAGGTGTCTAAGGGCTTAACAAGTCATTTGTAAAAGTGGCCTCATCAATCTGTTACAAGTGTGGTTGTTTAAGCAAGGGACACTCAAGGTCTCCTCCTTCTTGAGCAGAAAACGAGACACCACCAGAAGATGCAAGGCAGATCAGCTTGTGCTCTCGGCAACCTATGCAGACTACAGCAACCATCTGAACTGACTAAGTTTAGCTTGGGTATGTCAAAGAAATACATAAGTTTAGAAAGAAATTAATCTGGGTTTATGGAAGTGCTGTGTTCACTCTTCAGTAGTATCACTGCAAGTGCTATGTTCACTCTTCAGTAGTATCACTGCAAGTGCTTAAATGTGGCATCAGCACCCCTCTACACTGACCTAGACTAGAAATTAAACCCACGTTGTGTTACCAGTTGTGATAACTAATATTTTCTAGCACCTCACAGAAATTTCTAATTTTCAGGTAGGGATTTCTGGTAATCAGGACAATGCTGGAAATATTTTACCTCATGCAATCTTCATCAGAAAAGCCATGTATGGAAGGAAAGGCATGTTAAGCTTCTGGCAGAGAAATCATCCTGGAAATAGATGCAATGATATATTAAAATAGCCTTGCTTGAATTAGGTTTATTCAACATGCCTGGGGTGGGGGTGGAGGGTGGGTGTGGCTGGAAATAGCTCAGAGAATATATGGCTAAGTATGGGCTGCCATATATTCTGTACTTTAGAGACCAATGGAGTCACAGTATGTGTGCTCTCCAAAAATCCAGCTATACCCTCAGCTACTCTAAATCAAGCGACTGCTCTGCCACGTGTGAATACACATTTGATTGTGTATTCAGGCAGTGCAAAGGGCCCCGGTACAGATGGGAATATTGGGCCCCACGTCTCATGAAAATCTCAGACGCATTTTCCTACAAGTCTTTCTACTGAAGAGGCTGCCCACAGCTCCTGCTTTGTATAAACAGGCTACTGAAACCCCAAGGAGCAGAGAAACATATTTTGGGCCCAAATTTGGAGTTGACATACAACAGAGCCATCAGAAAGGGTGTAAATCAGAGATGAAATTCCTACTTAACCCCAACAAGGAGGCCTAATGAATGATCATGCAGCCTTGTCTCAGTTTGCTTGCAGCTCTCCCCTGTTGAGTTTCACGAGGCTCACCGCACCCTCACCCTCTCATCTGCAGGGTCTCTTTTTGGAAGGGCAATGCAAACAGTGATTTCTACATCCTAAAAATTCAAAATGAGAGGCTGAGTAAAAATAGCTGGAAAAGAATTGGGCTCTTGAGGTGGTGGGAGGCGAAAGCTAAGCAATTCCATTCCCTGACATCTCGTGGACTTGCCTTGCCGATGTCCAGCCTGGCTGCTCTCTCTGTTGTCAAGTGAGAAGGTGTGGGAGAGGAGCAACACTCGCTATCAGTTGCAAGAGAAGGGGAAGGAGACATGCCAGCACTGAGCGCCGCAAGGAGCTGATGAGCGCCAGAGAGCAAACACAGGCAGTGGTGGCTGCGTGTCAGCCGGTAGAAGACCCTGTTTGCTAGACGGGGACGTGCATGCCAGCTCTGTTGTTATTGTCATGTCGTAAGGAGTGAGTGCACTGGATTCTACATGCCTGTGTGTTTGATCAGGAGAACACCGCTGACAGAGGATAAATAAACAGAGATAAAAACAAGATTAAGCAGGTCCTTCTTATCACTGCGTCTTTATCCCTATTGATCTCTGCCCAGTCTCTTTTCATCTAGCCTGGAATTCCTCACATGCTTGAACCCTTAGCTGTCACATCTAATTAAAATCATGATAGGAGGCTTTGCATGCAGCAGTGGGTATTTTCAAGTGCCCAGCTGCTGTGTGTTCAGCCCTTTTGCTTTTCTCTACAAAAACTTGTTTTGCCTTTGTGAAATCCACCTGGGTTGGTAGCCAAGAAATGGCAGATGTGAACAGGAGAAAAACACTTTGGTGTTTTCAGAAGATTGAACAGATCCATCCCCCAGGATGCAAATGGTGGCCACCTTGGCCAACCAAAATATGCTTCTTGCCCTGGGAGAGAGAAGATGTTACTTATACCCTTGTTTGATGGGGATGTTCCTCCCTTCTTGAGGTTACCAAGACCTCCATGGAAGATGGGCCAAAGTAACAAATAAACCAATCTTCCCTCCCTGCTCGTTGGCCAGAACTTTCCAACCATTGGGATGTTTTTCAAAGAAAAAATGGTTGGTGACTGCCACATTGCAATCCCATCCCTGCTTTTGTGTGCTGCCAACTTTCTTCCAGGGTTCCTCATCTCTGTCAGCTTCTGACACCAGATTACTCTGGACTCACTGAATGAACATATTTTGCTTAAGGCAATTAAAAGATGACACAAATCAGTATCACTGGGGAGGTATGTCCTTCTTCACAGAGGTGTCTTTCATGCACTGAGCAGGACATTCAGAAGTGGGTCCATAAAAAGCATGCATATCTGCATGGATGTCTAACAGCATCTGGGATGTTGCTTTGAGTTGAAAATTAAGCCACTCATGTTGTGCACCTAACATTGTTAGGACAAACAAGGCCAAAAATTAGAGAGGTTACCAGGGTAAGAGTAATCACACAGAAATTTTAGAAAACCCAAATAGCACTGTTAATTTTCTGCCCGACTCTTTTGTCTCTACATTCTGCCATATTCTGTTAAATTTTGTTAAAACATTCAATAAAAGGTCATGCTTTCCCTCATGCTTTCATGATCTCTGGAAACTATTAGAACTCTGGTTTTGGCTTCGGTTTTCAAAAGTGGCTGGTGGCTTTATGTAGGGCAAGATTTGTGAAGGGGGGCAACACTATCAGGCATATTGGCAGAGCTAGGGATTCAAGTCAGACATGATTATGGAGACACAGCCCCCAGGTCTGATCCCCTGTAGGTGTAGGTCCAGGCACCTTCATTTTTCAGAGCTAAAACACGCTCATAATTTGCAGACTCTGCTGAGCTCCTTCCCATGTCTCAGGCTGGTCATCCAAAATCATAGGCATTTTGGAAGAGAGATGTCACTCCATTGCTTTTGCAACTTTTTTGCCTGTCCCTACAAATACGAGACTTTGCTTCAAGATTTACTATGTGATCCAGCAGGCAATCAATGTGAGCAGTGATTTTATTTATTCTTTCCTATGCCATCATTCAAGACCCCGTATTTTATTGCTCACCACTAAAACAATATCATTAGATGTGAAATATATGTTGCCAGGCTCTTCCCCCCTCTCGGCTTTCTCCCTCTCCTTCCCCATCATTTTTTTTTTCTGAGGAGAAAGGAAAGAAAACTTCTTTTCAGGAGACATAGTAGGGGAGTACTCATGAACTGGCAATTTATTTTCTCCTGGGTTTGACACTGCCAGGCCCTTGGTGCTTTTATTGACTCTGGCTAAACACAGTGACAATTATTTTTGTTGGTTTCAAATTGCCTTCTCCAGCAGAGTGTGAAGTCAGCAGGTTTTTTTTTTGCGTGCTGAACATGCCCTTTCAGACACCCTAAGAGGAGCAGAGGGAAAGATAATGGCTTCTTTTTGTTGTTGTTGTTGTTGTCGTCGTTGTTGTTGTTGTTGTTGTTGTTGTTGTTGTTGTTTTTATCCAGTTGCACTTTGGCATTCCCTGAACAGACCTTTTGTTTGGAAGCAGGGAAAGCAAAGGAGAGGCTCCAAGCCGAGAAGCAAATTGATAGTCGTTGGGGAAAGCAGAGATGGGACACACTTATCTGAAACATCCTGCCACAGAAACCTGCTTTCCTGCACGGCCCTGCTGAGCACAGTGCAGCAGTCCCTGCTGGCAGCCCCACGCATGACCCTCTGCGTGTGCACACATCCTGTATGCCGAGAGCAGTGGGGTCCTCCCACCACTCCATGGTCATGCATGACCAGCCGAGGACCCAACCAGCAATCTTTCAGTCATTCATCTTCCTCTGTACCAGTGCTCTGAGGAACATGGTGTCTCCCAGACCACCCTGACCCTCTCTTGTGCTGTGAAGGGCCAGGATGTTGGTGAAGAGGGGCTGTTTCTTGGAAAAGACGTTTAAGCAACCCTTGGCAAAGGACCCTTGGAGCATCCATGGCTTGTGGGATGTGCATTAACAGAGGCATTGTTCAAAGCTTTTAATGTTATCCCCTCCATCTCCATGCATCTGTTACTGCTGAGGTCCAAGAAAAGCAAAACCACCCAAAATAATGGCACTGTAGATCAAGCCTGGGGGATGCTCCACCAACTGACCTGAATATCAGTTATAGCCATTTTGAACATGATCTGTAGAGGTTTACAGCTGATCAAAGCACTTGGTGTTGTGATTTAACCTTGTCGACAGCTATAACAACCACACTGCCATTCATTCACTCCCCTCCTTGCAGAGGGATGGGGGAGAGAGTCAGAAAGGAAAAAAAGAAAACTCGTGGGTTGAATTAAAGACAGTTTGTTGGGACAGAAAAAGAAGATTATAAATAACAGTAATAATAATAATAATAATAATAATAATAATAAAAAACAAGTTATTTGCAGCACAATTTCTCTCCACCCAAAGCTGATGCTCAGCTGGTTCCTAAGCTGAACAACCTTCCAGCCAACACCACAGTTACATGCAGAACGTGACATCATATGGTATGGATTACCCCTTAAGTCAATTTGGGTCAGCTGTCCTGGCCATGTCCTCTCCCAGCCCATTGGATGTTCCCCACCTTCTCCTTGTCAGGGCAGTATGAGAAACTGAAAAGTCCTTGACTGCTCAGCAACATATAAAAAACATCAGGGTGTTATCGACATTGCTCTCATCCTGAATCCAAAGCTCAGCACTATGCCTGCTGCTAGGAAGATTGAAGTAGGTCTTGTCTGGAGGAGGAGCTGGAGAAAAGTCCAAAAGTGCTTTTTCAGTTAAATGAAAACTTTTTTTTTATGTTTTGGAAAAAAAAATTATTCCCCAAAATCTGAAAATTTTAAAAATTAAAACATCCTAAATTTGCTCACACAATAAATTGTCATAGTGAACATCACTGCTCCCTTGAAAAAAAAAAATCCTGCAGGTTAAAACAGCATTTGTTTGGGATAATGTCACACTTCTACAGCTGTGATATCAAATGAAGTCTGAAATTTCCACTGCCATCTGCACTCCCTTACTATCACCTTGTGCCAAACTGTGAGAAAATACAGATGTAAATAACCTTTTTCAAAAGGTGTCACCTTCCTGAGGCAATTGAACAGCCTCCATCAATAGACATCAATACCTCCCTTCAGACAAAAAAAGCAGAAGGATTTTATTTGTGTTTTACATAGGATGATGGAGAGTTCCCTAAGCAGAAGAAAATGGACAGTTTGTTCTGGTGGAGAGGTTGGCCAGAGATGTCCCTATTTCCCATCAATCCTCACCATGTGCTGTCATTACCATTGCTCCTGGTGTGTCAGGACAGATAGGTGTGGGAAGATAGTACAGGTCCTTGAAATGGGGTTAAAAACATTGTGATCTTTTACCCCTGGTGTTGTGGTACATGGCCAAACAGCAGTCCTACCCTGTGGAGGAGCAGTGACTGTTGGGGAAGGAGCAGAGATGAATGTTTGAGGTGCAGGAGGTGATGGGAACTTCTTGATCTGCCCTTGGGGCCCATCTCAGGCATGCAGGACAGACACCTGGGTAAATTTCCCCTACTCCAAGGCAAAGCCCATAGTGGTGTTGGATGAAGTCACCTGGGGAGTTCTGAGAGTAGGATGGATCCTGTCCCCAAGAGTCAATGACAAAAAGGGGAATTTCTGTTCGCCTACATGGACTAAGAAGCAAATAAACACTTTCGGTTTTATCGCCTCTGCCTTTGCGCAACACCCAGCACAGGCTGTGCAGAAGATACCCCTCCCCATACCCCCATGCCTTCTGCATCCTACCACCCCTGAGGAGTGTTCTCCTTGGACTTGCACTGCGCATCAGTGGCTTCATGTGGTTGCTGTCTTGTCCCAAGGACAGACTCTGGAGCCCATCATCCAGATCTGCCCCTATACAGTTGTCCTTCCATCCCCATGGCAGACAAACCCCAAAGCTCACAGGAGATGACTGTGGTTCTGACCCAGCTACAACCTACTGCAGGAGCCTCCCAAGGGGCTGATCCAAACTGCTGCTCATTAACTGCTGTTGGGCTCCTGACAGCACTTTTCAGGTTGTATTGAAAACTTTTCCTAGTTTCACAGATTTCACACAACTGCAGGGGTTGGAAGGGACCTCCAGAGATCAAGTCCAACCCCTGAAGTTGGTGCTTCCCCATGAGGGACATGTAATGACACAAACGACATCACTGTGTTCATGAGAAGGGGATGAAGGAAGATCACTTTTAAATTGAGGGTGCTCTGCAGAAGCAAGCCAGTGTCTTTGCTGTAGGCCATTTCTGCTGCCAACCTCTCTGAGGTGTTTCTTTGTGCTCTTTGCTTCAATAGACCATTCCTTATGCTGCAAAAGTATGACTGGCACTGACCACTGTCTGTCCCTAGCAGGCAGGGAGAGCCAGCCGGGCACCTCAGAGGATCCCAATAGCAGCCGCCCGTGGGGAGAGCGGAGTTTCCAATGCTTCTTGAACTGAGCATTAAGTCAGTTTGAGAGGGATTACTGTGCCAAATGCGATAATTAATTAGAGAGACGTGTTTTGGCACTGAGCTTTTCATTATCTAAAGCGCTCAATGTGCCTTTGTAGGGGCTGTGCTATAGTGCTGTTAAGGCCCATCATGCTCCAGCCCTTCCCACCGTGCATGTTTTGCCAATTCATGTACCACCTCCCCCCTCTGATCTCTTTGCCCCTGCACTGCCTGTCTTCAGATTCATTGTTTGCCTCCTTCACAGTGGTACTGCTCCTACCCAAAACTCTCCCATCCCTGAAGAGGATACCAGCCCCGCTCCCTTCTGTCCTTGCGTACAACACTATGCTTGTTAACAAAATTTGCTTTTTCTAATGTCCTCTCTTCAGCCTCTGGGACAACACCCAGCTGTGCCAGGGAACCCACTACCCACTTGTGGCCAATGATGAAAGTCAAGGCATTCCCAGGACTCAGCACCTCATAGCCAGCAATGCCCGTCTGCAGAGGTGGTGCACCATCTCACCTGGCTGTGCTCAGAAGGACCCAGAGCATGCCAGAGGCAATACTTTTCATTTCTGAAATTCTGTCATTCAGACAAGAAGTTGTTCATAATAGAACTCTCAGAAGAGTCTGGATCTGTTCCCTGCCATTTGCATTCGCTCTGCATCTTCTTGATCTTTTAAGGAGCACAGAAGAAACAGAGCAGTGAGAGGGTATAGTACAGATCTCCCTGACACCCTCTGAACCAAAGCAACTCTGACAGTGAGAGAGGAGGGACTTGCACTGCAGTATTTCAGTGTGAAGGGTGTTCTGAGCAAAATGGAGGTGCTTCAGCACACCAGAATTGCTCTGGTGGTGGAGGATGGATCTCCTCTTTCCTTATAGCTTTAATGTGCTTTATAGAAGAAATGACATTTTCACACTTGGAGCCCAGTCATTTGCCTGCACCTGCTCTGGAGTCTCTTAGCAAGTTGTTTGAGTTCCCTGAACCTTGCACTGTGATTAGGAGACATAACCTTCATTCTCTCTTCTTTGAGAAGAATATTCTCTTAGAATACTTAGAGTGACCACTTCAGCCCTGGTTTCAGCATTGATTCATAAAGATGCCGTTCAGGTCTTCTAGAGCACTAAAGAAAGGTCAATCTCATCTGCTTGAGCTGTGCAACATCCTCGCTGCTGTACAAACACACAGTAAGAAGCAGTTCCTACTAGAATGAGTGGACAGACTTTTTTTTTACAGCAAAAGTGTTGCTGTTGTGGTCTTACAGGTAAGGCATGAGGCAAACGGAACTAGTGCTTTGCCAAAATTCAGGAGGGAAATTGTCAAGGGGAGTGGGAAGAGATCTCAGCTCTTCCATGACTTCCTGAACTGGGCAGCATTATTGCACCTACAGGGATATTTCTCCCTAATTTGAGGCAAACAAATGTGAAAATATTTGGAATTAAACATTACTTAGATCTGACCTTTCGAGAATTTGAAAAACAAGTGTAGGTTGGCAAGTAACTAAAGAAATACCTAGAATGTTTATTCTACCTAAACTTCTCAACATTTCAGTATTAATGGTTGGTATGAGCATTTCCAGCAAATGATCTTTGAGCAGTACAGTTCTCAGAAAAATCCATTTCATTATTTCAGCCCACTTCACTTGAAACTCTGATTTCCAAATGAAATTTGAGGGAGGGAAAACACACATTAAAAGAAAAAATAAATAGAAGAATTCCAACAACTGCTTTTCATTTGAGCATCTTATATTGATTTTCCTCCTTTATAATTATGCAAAATAGAGCACATCTTTTCTTAATTAAATGGTTAATGACTAGTTTGGTAGCCAGCAGAGCAGTGCCTTCAGAGAAAAGATAGTATTTGAAAGCAGAGGTTATGCACAGAGCCCTCTCAAACAGATCTTTGTGCCAGAGGCTTTGTTTTGATACTAGAAACATTTCCACTACAGCAGCCTCTGATGGCAGTCATGTGCGGGATTAGGAACTGACTCCATTCAAATAACAGACAGCTGTTTGGAGTGAAAACTCGTCTCTGTCAATTTGCACTCAAAGAAGGCAGAGGCAAAGGAAGAAAAAAAAAAGACCCTGGGCCTGGGAATCATTGTAGCTTAATCCCTCCTTTGGCAGGAGATAAAACTAGGGCTTTCCAATGCTCTATAATTTCTTGCATTGACCTGGAAAGAGATTTCTCTATTCACTGGGCTGTAAACCTCCTTTTTTATATTTACTACATGATGTACAAGGACTGAATCTCCAGCAGAGAAAACATGCCATGTTGGGCTAAGAGCCTGGGAAGAAATTTAGTCTCAGGTTAAATAACATTTTAGAGCAGGGACACACAGTAGCTGTTAAAGCCACTTATGGATTGTTCTTTTAACTTCCAGCAAAAGGTTTTCTCATTTTCTGCAGAACTGGCTGAGATTTCCAGAAGTGGCTAATGATTTATGGTGGTCTGTTCTTTCCATGCCAAGTTTCAAACCCTGGAGGAGGCCCTGATTTTTGAGTTACAGCTCTTACAAAAAATCAAATATCTTCTGCACATCTCAGGTTGCCCATATTTCTAATCATTGATGCTCTCTTATTTCCAAATAAAATGGGCTTGGAGGAACAGAGCAGAATCTCTGGCCATGCCCTGGCAAGTGAAACTGAGGACACAGCTAAAGGGTGAACTGCACTGCTCCTGTGCAGCACACAGATATTTCTAGTTAGCTTGGGGTTTCCTTCCAGTACCATAAGCAGGCTCTTGCAAAAGCTATTTCTGTTGTTTTTCACAGGGAAAACTGTGTGTGCCAAGGGACATTGCTAAATACAGCAGAACAAATGGCAAAGCCGTGACTGGGATTCAGAGCTCTGCGCAACTGGAGTTATCCCTTTTCCCAGTCTCCCTCCTGTGTTTTAAAAACCACGAGTATAGTATGTAATTCATTAGAAATTGGGTTTTATTAGAAATTAAACATCTTCTCTGGGGCTACTTGGACAAGCATTAATGGAGGTCTTTCCTCTCAGAGATCTGAGTGTGATTGCAAGTGAAATGTTCTACAAACTGGCCATGACATCTCTGACACATTGCTGGTGGAGAAGCACTGGGGCATGTGGCAATAGCTAGATGCTGCACAGGCCCTCCAACCCTCTCACTCATATCCAGACCCTGTAGAAACACTCAATATCTAAAAGAAAAAAAACAAAACCAAAACATCCATTTCCTTCAAAAACATTAGGAATTCTCCAAGAAAAAAACAAGCCTAAACAAACAACACATTTATCTACTTATCTGTTTATTTCAATGGGTTAAAAGATTTAAGAGAAGACCGTGCTTTATACCCACATGAAATTAGAGCAGTTTATGAAATCCTGAACCTCTCTGTGAAACTTCTACCTCTGGGGGCCGCAGATGCCCATCCAGAGGGTACAGCAGCAACCAGGCCATGGCCAGGAGAAACATCCTCTGTCAACATGAGGCAAAGAGAAAGAGTGAGAAGGAAGGGAATGGAGAAGCAATTTTGCATAACGCTTTCCTTGCTTTGTTTGGATTGGAAGCCTTTCTCCCTGTGTCCCAGCAGACGGCCCTCGGATCTCTTGGAAATAGTGCCCAGTTCATTCTTGTATAGAGCCGAAGCAGGGACTGTTTGCTATGGCTGCTGCCAGGGTGCTCGGCAACCTACAGGAAGGAAGGTCTTGTTCTAAAAAANGAGCTTGGGAGAGAGGAGACAGGGCTCCTATTCCGAGCTCTGTGCTCATTCTGGGTGGCCTTGGACAAGTCAAATTGCTGACTGTTCAGCTCTGCCTGAAAAAGCAGGATGACGCGCGGCAGGGGGATATCGCTCCCGGCTTTCAGTGATAGCAGAAGGAGCGCTGCACACCAGGAGCTGCCAGCACAAACCCTGATGGATGGAATGGGCTTTGTAGCTTTACTTCAGCTGCCTGCCACTGCAGTGACATCAGTATATTGGGAATATCTACACTGCCCTGGGAGGGAGGTCCCAAGCTGATAGCATTATGTGCCAGAATGTGCTTGGGAAGATGCCACACAGGCAAGCTGTTGCCTCGGGAGTGGCTTGCGAGGAATTGTGTGCACCAAAGTCAGGAGCTTGGTGTGGCACAGTGGCACAAGGATTGAGGATTTCTGTTGCCCCATCTGAGTTTTCCAGTACCCATAGCAACATGTCACATGCTGTACCATCTAGACTACTCCCTGACAAATAAAACTACTGATCACCTGACTGCAGTTAAAGGCTTTGGCAAGCTGTTCATGACAGTAACCTGTGGATGGAAGCACTTGGAATGGGTCCAAGCTCAGTGAAGGAATCTGGACCTTCACTGTAATGTTAGTGTTTTCACTGTTGATGTTAATCTTGCAACTGCTGCCTGAACAGATTGTCCATCCCCTCATTGCCAGTCAAAGCAACTCTTCTTTCATGAATTTCAAAATGCAGTGATAAATTGAGATTAATCTGCACTTCAGATGCAGATTAACAATGGCCAATCCTAAATCCTGTTAGTCTGGACTTTCCTTCAAAATGTGGAAAGTCCTTTTGGGGTGCACAACCCAGAATGAACATGTGAAAACATCCCTTTCCTTCAGCAAAGTCTGAGAACTTTACTTCTAGTTGTCCCTCCCCAGTTAGAAACCTCTCTACCACCTCCACGGGCTTTAGCCCACTGTTTCAGTCCCTGTAAATACTCAGATCCTTCCCACACTTACCAAAGCAGTATCCACCTGTGACACGAGGCTTGTCAGAACAACTCTCTTCTTTTTGGTCCTGAACACTTCAAGACTTGGAAATTTTCTGTTTCTTCCCAACTAAGCAAGTCTAATACAAGCAAGTCTAAGATAATATGTGACCTACCACTACCACCCTGTACTTGCTGCCCTCCGTCTCCAGAACACATGTCCTCTCCTGCAACATGGGATACCTTACCTCTATTCCTCTGTGAGCTCACTGAATTTCGGGTATTATTGGAAATATGCCAGTGCTTTCACTTCTCAGAAACAGAAGTTTGGCCTGTTACAGAGATAGCACAAAGGATTGCAAGAGCAACTGAATTTCATTTATTTTATAAATTTAAGTTCCGTAGGTTGAAATTCTTGATAAAGTCATTACGGTGCCAGAGGGGAAACACATGTCCTTTCCATTGCTTCAAGCAAACATCCAAGTGACTGGATGCTTCAGAGAGCATGATAACATGTACATATTCTTTACTTGCATGAAAAAAACACTCTGTAAATTGTAAAAGTATCAAGGAAGCTTTGAATATTGACATCATGTTCATTTACTATTTTGCCTTCTCGTAATTCTTACCAAGGTAAAAGAAGTTTTAAGAAGAACAGTCAACTTTAATGTATCCACTGCTGCATTGGGCCGAGGTGGAGGCGAGTGATCTGACTCAGGGTTTTCTCTCTTTTGTACTTGTGCCAGGTCCTTTGCATCATTCTGCTTGCTAAATGCTTGCACTGGACAGTCTGTATCTGCAAGAAATTATCTCATCAACATTTAATTTTGAGAGGAAGTTTAATCCAGCCAGAGGAGAAGTCAAGCCCACCCTCAGTATATGTTGGCTGTATAAATTGAACTGAAAGGATGCTGTCTTCAAAGAAGTATTTATTTACAGTGAAAGTTTATAATCCATATAGTAGAGATAAAAAACTCACTGCAGACTCTTCAAAACCACAAGACACAACAGAAATTACCCTCCTGTTAGAATCTGGAACATCATCTTAGAACAACATGAAGGGGCAAGAATTCTGGGATTCTTTTTCATCCCCTGTGATACTATCAGCCACAGTGTCCTCAGTGTCTGAAGGGAGATACTAGGAAGATGTGTATATAATCTTGAGTTACAAGGAATCATACATCTACCTGGAAAAAGAAGAGATGTCTCATATGGCTGCCAACTCCCCAAATTAGGTTGCAGTTGGTTTAATCTCCCATTGCTCCCATCGACACAGCTCTTTGCATCTGGAAGATGCAAACATAGTTTTGCACATAATGATGCTACTGGTATGTACACAGGTCAATCAGCATGACTGTGAACCATCACACTCCACGAGCAATGGTGTCTACAGATGAAAAGCTATGGGCTTGGTCTGCAGATCATCTGTCTGCTGACACTGAAACCTTGTATTCAAGTTAAGAGTTGAAGCTGTAAGGTGGGGTGGCTCCAGTCAGTTGTCACCATGCTGCCTTTTGACTCTGAACTTAACAGTTAGGTTCCTTCAGCTTCATCAGGGCTTCCTGAATTATCTAGGTTATCTCTGGCATGCTCCTTTCCCTGCATTCAGGTCACACATAGAGGGGCTTGGCCATGTGAATTGCTAGAATCACTCTGACATCTATACTCTTAACATCACTGCAACACACTGGAAATGTTCTCTTGGCCTCATTTAGCCTTTCAACTAGGTAAAGCTGAAAGCGTGCATAACACCTCTAGCTCAAAAGAGCACTGGTCCTCTGTGGGGTTGTCATTTGGAATTGGATGGATAGATGAGGTGCTTAGGGATATGGTTTAGGAGAGGATAGGTATGGTTGGACTTGACAATCTTAATGGTCTTTTCCAACCCTGTGATTCTGTGAAGTGTTCACAGTTTGCACGTTATGCACTCAGATTGCATGACTGGGGACTTTACGGCAGCCTTTCAAAACTAGTAAAGAATTTTTCTTTTACACTGTGCTGTTGGTTTCTGCAGGATTACACAGGATAACTTATACTGCACTGAGGATGGTGTTTGTTGAGCTTAATGCTGTTATCTCCATGCTTCAGTTTCCTACAGTAAAATCAAGGGTAGTGATGCTTTCCAGTTCTATGAGCTCCTTTGAACTCTACTGCCAAGAAGAGTTAGATAATAGTGGATAGCATGGTTACAATGAGCTTTGCTGCTTAAACGCATCCCTAGGATAAGGCAAATAAAACCAAACAAACTCTATAAATACATCTCTTACATTGGAGAAAAGCCAAATTCTGGCACCCTGAAGCAGACCACCTGAATGCTGAGCAGTTGGCATCTGTGTGCTCTCCAAGGGAGAGGCAGCTGAGAAGTACAGAAAAGTTATCACTAACCCATGGGTCAGTGGGCCACCAAGCAGTATCAGTGCTGCTGCCTTGTGGACAGGGCAATGATGATATGCACAGGACTGTGATCGGAAGATACATGAAGATGCCTTGTTGGTATTCATTGTCAGACACAAGAAGTAGACCCAAATTCATGTTCAGCTCCATGTGACCACAGCATGTTTTGTGAAGCTACACTAAATGTATGGCAGAAATCAAAGTCCCCTGAAGCATGTCCTGGGGCACATCACTGGGATACCCCCACATCCTGTATGCCGTTGCTCTCTGATATATTCTGTCCTGCCAGGAGATAATGCTGAAAGAAGCAGACAATCATAGACTAAAACCCAAACTTTCAAACATCTTAAAACTGTGTGAGATGAGCATTGGCTGGAATGTGAAAAGAAAAGCCTGGTGACGTAGTTACTTGTCTCTTACACTTACCTATGGACTTACTGCTTTGCTTCCAAAGATTTACTATATGGTTGGTATAACAGAATACAGTATATATTTATTTTCCTTTCATCATCTTTCTTTTCCATTTAATAAGCAGACTGAGAATCAGAGGGAGGAGATAAACAAAAATAAACTAAAACCAAAGTAAAATTTGTTTTATTCCTAGCAACAATCTGATACAAGCTTAAATTAGAGAAAACGAGAAAATCATAGTTCATTTACCAACTTAGTTAATAATTACAGTTCCTAAATAATGGCATTCTGTAGCCTGAAGTCCTCACGCTAAGTATACATTTATATTAGCAGTTAAGTATATTTTTCCTGGGCAATTAAGACATTATTTGTTCCTAGTTATTCACAGACGTCTCAGGAGGGAATCGGGAGAGAAGGAATTGTAAAATCATGAGGATAATAACAGGCAGAGTCCCTTTCCTCTTCTTGTGATATTGATATTCAGAATATAAACAGAGGCACAGAATGCTGGATCTTGGTAATATACCTATTTTAAATGTCAGTTGTTGAGTAAATAGACCTCTGTGGAGATATGTTTGTTTGAAAAGTCACTTGGGATTAGAGAATATTAGCCCAGCATTCAGCTGGAGACCTATTTTGTGAGGTGCCTTTGTTACTTTGTCAGCTTTCTAAAGCCCTTTATGATAGGTCTCAGCCCTGGTGATATTTATTCAAGTAAACCTAAGAATAAGAGTTAAGATGCAGCTGTTCCAACATTGAAGGCACCTTTGGGTCTCAGTGTGTTTCAGCTCGACCCTGAAGTACAGGACATCTCAGAGTAGACTAACAAAGTATTCACAATCAGGCCTTCCATATGCCATCTAAATATTTTCCACAGGCAATGCCTTTTACTAAGTAATTCTGGCCCTGCATCATTTTGCTCAGACTTATGAACTAGGTAGTTACTTTCCATCAGTTCACACAAAAGGACCCCAGTTTTGAACAAGGCTAATTCTGGTTCTTGCTTGCAGCCATGCATTCTGCCCTTTCTCTGAGGAACAGAGGGTTTATATTTTTCTCTCTGCCAGCCAAAGAAAATGAAACTTGCCAAACAGGGCATCCTCTAGATCCTTGACTTTCACCTTTGCCACTGGGGAAGAACATTCCCAGGCTAGACTGATCTTCCCTTGCATGATATCAAACTGGTCTAGTGAAGCCACTTTTATTCCCAGTAGGTAACAAAAGACAGCTCTGAGGTTTTGCCGTGGATCACATTAAGTGTTGGACTTTACCAGCTAAGTTGTGCCAAAATACAGGTATTCATTTATTTCATCCTGAATTGGCTATTTCAGACAATAGGAGACATGATGTAAAATCCTAACCTAAACATGGTTGTGTGTTAACTCAGGGCTAGTTGTCACCAAAGAGGGTTGGGGTTTTTTTTTCTGACTTGAATATTTCTTTAGGCCTTTGAAGTATAGAAAAGTTGACATTTTTTTGGTCATTTTTATGTGCTTATGGTGTTCACTGTGGTAAAAGTAAAACATATAATGAAAACCTTCAGTAAGCTCAACTGGATGACTGTAGATCATCTCTATGTAATGGAGGCCTGCTCCTTCATATATCACACATTAGATAAAAGAAACAGAAAAATTACAAAATCGATTTACATAATAAACATCATTCTCACTATGAGAACATCACTACTATGCCATGTTGTGCAGGACTGAAAATCACAGGAGCACAACAGATGGGCAACCAGAACGTTCTTGGAGGGAAAAAACAGAAAGCGAAGACTCCTGTTACAATCCTCAACACTATTCTTGCCCATCTCTCTCTCTGTTTTATAGACAAAGGGAAAAAGAGCCTTAAGATCCTACAGAACCTACACTCTCTCAAGGGCAGTAGTCTACCCAGGCCACAAATACCACTGCAGTGAGAACTGTGAGCACTGTCATGGGGAAATCATGTGTGTAATGGACAAGGCTACAGAGACATCGCTGCTGAAATAAGCAAGCCAACCAATGGCTCTTAATCTGACATGAGCTTGGCCTGATGTTTCCAGTCTGTAACAAGAAGTAGGCATTACTAAAGTCTGTATCTCCACAGGAAATTTTAGGGCGTGTAAAAAGTAAAGGCCTGAGCAAATGATACTTAATTGGGGAGAAACAGGTAGCTTCAGATGGGAATTAATTTTAATCCTAAAAAAGGGTTGTGAAATATGCTAGACTAGATCAAAGTTACATATTTAGTCATCTAGGGCTATATGAGAAGCATCTCAGTTTAAGCATCTAAATAACTTTAAAATGCCAATTTTCCTGTACCCATGATTTTGGAAGGCTCACGATGTTTCCCCAAGTGTATTTCTCATGGGTGTGTTCAGTAAATGAGTACTTGCAAAGCATTTTACACTTCCTCTGCAGAAGAAACTACTTTCCCCAAGTGTTATTATGAATATCCAGTCTCCTGCCCCATATTTGGGGAATGTGGTGTTCCACTTCAATAGCAAACCCACAGCTGCATGCTGTTTGTTGCTACAGGTGGATTTGAAGTAGATGCCATCTTAATCACCAAACCTGACCATGAGAAATCATGGACCCATATTCCAAAAGCAAGATCTTCCACAAACACAGGGCTTGCTCCGGGAAGGCGTTTCTCTGAACAGAACACAGATGGATTGTAGGAACAGACAGAAACCCACTGTTAGCGAGGCTGAAGAGAAAAACCTGGGCAGAATCCAGAACTTAGGTAAATAAAATGGTACATTTCTATGAAAAGCTTCATGAATACACAAATATTTTTTTAAATAAACCCTTTCTGGAAGTCTCGGTGTACAGTATTCTCTTCCAGCATTGATACTATAAGACACAAGCATTACAACGTTGGTATTTTCTCATTAACTAACTGAACAGAAACAACCCAAACTGGGCTGGAGTTGGAATATATTTTACAGCTTCTTCTGCCCCGAGTGTTAGCTAATCACAGTGTGACTTCATCTCCCTGAACTGAGTTTCCTTAAAAGATAGGTATTGATTCTGAGATGGTTCCTTCAGCTGCCTTTGTAGGCATGGCAAGAGACAGACAGTGCTCTGCCATGTGAGGTACCTGTGTTTGGGGAGCTCATCTCTTTCCACTGGCCATGCAGAGAACCTAGCCCTGACTGCCCAGTGATTTTTTCTGCAGCAAAACTTTGGGAATTCCACCCAGACTGCCCCCTCCCTGGCTCAGGGGCCAAGGCTTCTGCTCCTTCATTCAAGAAAAACATATGTAAGAAGTTGTACAACATGAGCACATACCTGGAAGTCAGTGAAAATTAGGTGGATGAGGAAGTGTGTCACTTAAACGCATATCCCATGAATATGCAGGTCAGGGGAGGGTGGAAAAACAGACTTTTACATTCACTTAGGTTAAAAAATGAATTTGAACTTGACCACAGTCACTTTCTGTGAATATTCAACAGCTGAACTATGTGAGCCTGAAAGTTTGTTGACAGCAAATGTTCAGCTATTTTGTGAAGGCAAATTTGGAAGTTTAAAATGTGGGTTGTATTCAACATTTGTGTTACTTTCAGCAACCAGAGCTGTGCGTTGCTTCATCTATGTACCAGACTGAGTACACTGACAACACAGCCAGAATGGAGGAACAATAATTCTTTCATGAGATCACTGAGTAAACATAAGTATCATATTCGTGGACTATCCATAAAACAAAAAATAACAATAATTCAGGCTAAGATAATCACTAATACAGTGACAGTGAGGCACCTCCCAAACACGGCCTGTCAATTCTGGTCATGTTGACTATTTACGGGCAGAAATATTTTTACTGCTATCTACATAAAAGAGAGGATCCTTGTGGGTCAATAGGGAGAACTAATTAATAGAAATAAATCTAACCCTTAGAATCTAAATATGTCTGCCAGTAAATTATTAAATTCAACAACCTCATCATTTTGTGCTTCACGTGACTTCCTGAAAGCAGCTTTCCACAGACCTCAACAAGCCAAATCTGTCTCAACAGCATATCTCAAATGTTGATAAAGGCTGTTTCCACATTGCTAAACTGGTAATGGTCCACATAAAGATGTCTGCACCAATACAGTGCAGATAATAATTTCAGACTTTCTTCGTGGTTGATAAAGATAGTGGATTGCAAAGGATGGAAGATGCCTCTGTCTCTCCTTGAATTGCAGAAGGTCCATGTGGGACAACCGAACTCCTTATCACTTACTGGGCACTTCAGTAAGATATATAAACCATTTTGGGACTTTCCTCATACAGTCATCAACTTTGTGTTCCCGAACAAGAAAAACTCCTTATTTACCTGCATGTATTTCCCCAGCTCCTTCCAAATGCAAAATGAGTGACTTGCAGAGGGCAAGCCAGAGCACGCAGTCGTACTCTAGGGTGCTCAGGGCTGCAAGAGCAAGGCTCCAGTGGCACCCAGGTAGCTCACAGCTTTTGCTCGCTTATTTTTTATTTTTTTTTCTGAGTTCTGGTATATGCTCACACACAATGTGTACCACATGGTGCAAAACATGAGGGATTTGTTCCCACAAACCATTCAAGTGCAGCATTTTGGAGTGATGCCTTGCTCCCCAGTAACCTTTGGCAGGAGACTGCTACAGAGCAGGAGGAGTCTGGAGCAGGGGATGCTCCTTTCTGACAACACCCCGCAGTCAATGCCATGTTGCCATCCTCTGGGTTCAGGCCTTTCACCTTGCATCTGGCAGGTTTTTAATGATTTTTCTGGAGACAGTCTCGCTGACCCATTCCTCATCTCCAAGGATAGGAAGATAACACTTTGCCAGTAAGCTTTCCTTGGGGCTGTGGTTGCTGCCAGACAACTTCTGGCTCCTGAGAAGGACCTTTGCTGAGGAAGATTTCCAAATACACCCTATAAAACTTAAGCCCACTCACTCTCACACGGCTTATCTAAGTTGTCTGCCTGTGTTTTCTAAATTGTTGTATTTTCTTTATCCCTTTCCCAGAACTGAGGCATTTTGCTACTAATAGGGTACATGAAATATCAGTTTCCTAAATGAGGCTGAGTTAATTTGATGTCATCCCACAGTATCTTCACCAAAATCAAGCCAGAGAAAGTACCAAGTTTAGATCAGGTCTGCAAGCTCTTTGAAATACAGAGGAAAAATTATTTTCACAAACAATAATATTCCCCCCCCTTTTATTTGAAAATTATTTTAGTCAAACCTTTATAAAGATTAGGTCATGTCAATCCTGGACTGAATATAATGCTTCCTAGAAAAATATAAAAAAATTAGACATGGATATTGCTATGGCATGTCCACAAAGACACTGAATTGCAGAGTTCTACAACAGAAAATATATCAGCAAATTATGTAAGATATACATGGATCTCAACTAGAAAATAAATCTGTATGGGTTTAGAAAATTCTCTCTGCATTCAGTTCCCTGTCACAACACTACCTCTTCCCAGAGAGATGCTTTAAATACTAACTTAAAGTGAGACTTCACTCTATGCACAAAGGATCACTATACAGAATACCTACACCCTGCTGCAAATTACCTCATCAGGGTGCATCTCTCATCAAGTGTGTTTAACTGCGGGAAGTAGTAAGTTACTTCTCTTTTAAGTGGTACATGTATGCTCATGAGGCACAGTTACCTGGCATCTACCCAGATCTCAGTGTCCGGAAACAGTCATGGCTTTGAAAGTGGCCCAGTTAGGGGGAGCCTGCTAAGAGTGCTCACAGGTCACTTTCTGCAGCTCACAGAGCTGAACTCTCCTCTTGCCTTGCAGCACGTTGTCATAAGCATTTCACTTCTGCGCCTTATTTCAGGAACGTTCCATGCACATTTTCTCTTTCACTGTACCCAGTTTTTATTAAAACTGCTTTGGTTGGAGCTGAACCCATTTAACTTGATCAGGTCAGATCAATAAATTATAGGGCTGTTTCTGACAGCTCAGAAGAGCACGTGTGGGAAGTGTTCGTTTTTGAAGCGATGGGTAGGAAGTATCCCAGACACACAGATGGAGAGCATGTGTCCACTGAAATTAAATGGAGCTGGGGCTACGCATCCAGAACAAAACACTCAGCACTTTAGTAGTGGAAGGCCATTAAAAGAGCTTGGTGATTACACTCATGCAACCTAATATCTCCATTGATGATTCACACTTATTTCGACCACCTAATGAAATTGGGTGTGTTTATTGATTTCTTGAATTTAAGAATATATGAAGGAAAAAATTAAATGACATTTTTCTCCATGGTGGAGTCTCTGTTTTCAACTGGTATCCTGTTTCACTCTTACTTTGTGTTTAAATGCTGCTCTACACCCCCTACACTGGCAAAATTTGAACAAATATACAACCCACAAGAAATTATAAAAGGGTTTCCGGTTTCCAGTCAAATCTTATTGAACCCAGTAAAAAGCCACCTTATGGAATAAATCAGGAAATCTCTTAAGCGTGATCATACATCTGTCCTTATTCAGAAAAGCTTTATTCTTTAAGCATGTACTTAGCTCCACTTCACTGGGAATTAAGCACATACTAAAATTCTCTCATGAAAGGTGTGTCCTTTGGTCCACCAACTATCTGCACATAGTTGGTGTCTTCACCAGTCAGCCATGCAGAACCAAGTTTCACCATGGCAGATGCCATACCACTTACTGAGCAATGTTGGAGGTGCCTGGGTATCTAGGTTGTTGGGGTTTTTTTTAAATAAAACGCTGTGAATATCAGAAGGCTTCATGTTTATTCCTAAACCATGTGACAAATTACCACCAGCCAAAGGGAAAACAAATATTTCCTTGAAATATTTGATATAGAGAGGGAAGTCAGAGATTAGATGTTCCTGAAAACAACCACGCTCACACTTAGGGTTTTCCATATCCATGGACTTCCGATATATCATTGTAACATGACACAAATCCTTGCCATGTCCCATTGCAACAGGGGAAGAGACCTGAGGAAGCATGCGGATCATCTGCTATTGTGCATCCTCAGTTGGCTGAGGAGCTAAGTAAGTATTAAGTCCAGGAGATAATAAATTATCCAACATACATGCTATCCCGAGCTACCTCACCTTGCACTCTTTCACCTGTATTTTCAAAGCTACCTTCATTGCCTCTAGTACCTCAAATTAGTGCTTTGGGCTGTTCTTGCACCCAAAGTATCAAATCTGAAAAGGACTATTCCTGGGCAGGATACTCACGTACTCAGCTATAGGGGATACACTGAGTTTCTCCAGCCAGCCAAGGCCTGGGTATTTTTCCCACCTGCACACCTCAGGGGAACAGTAAATCCATCATTAGTGCCATTGCACATACTTCATCAACAAAGTACTTAATACACTGCAGCAGAAATGAGAATCTAATAGCGTTAAAATCAGTTTGTCACAGAAGGAGCTGGCAGGCTGCCCTGCTCACTGAAACAACAAATTGACATCAGTTATACTTGCAGTTGAATGAGTCCAGCAGCCAAAGGCTCCCAGAGGCCTGAGTATAAAGCATAGCTGTGAAATGGCACATGGGAAGGTCATCTATTTACTTATCTTGGAAAAAGCACCAAAATAATCAACAACTCATAACCTTTAGCAATATTTTGGAAAATGTGATTCTTGCCCACCCACAGCCTTTTGGGCCAAAGCAGGAAGCCATCTTATTCATGGCAGTTGGTGACCCACAGAACTCCTGATTTGCCGAAAGGAAGCATTTATTTCTCTGAAGTACACAGAATCAAATCCGTATGGGACAACTGTCAGATCATAATTCTTGGGTGCCTGTCTCAGAAACCTCAAAATCAGGCAGGACACCATAGGTCACTGAGGTTATTGGATGGTCTGCAATGGTGAGAAAAGACAAGACATTGGTAAAATAAGCAGAATGAATCTCAGGGCTAGACCACTTATACTGAATACTCACATGAACGGGAATTAAACTGTTCTTGCTAATATCTCTGATATTTCAGCTAGTAAAAATAATGGAGAGCATCCTGGACCAAAAGAACACTGTCCCAAAAGACTAAGCATCTTCTTAGTTCCTAGTCTTTAATTCTGTCACTTGACATCTCTGACTTCTCAGCATCCATGGGCAAAACCTCACCTATTTCTTCAGATGTAAGATTTGGGCACTGTCAAGACTATCCATTTTTCTGAAGTAAAAAGAAAGAAAGCTTAATTAACATGGGCAACCCTGCAAACTCATCCCCGGTCCTTCTTTATGGGATGTTATCTGTGCACTTCCCAATCACTTTCTCCTTGTGGAAAAGAGATTCTGAAGACCATGAAGATAAATGTCCTCAGCATATGAACAGTTTTAAATCCTTTTTAAGGTTTAGATATGCAACACTGTCACTAGGCACCAGCTGAGCCATGGTAGTGGGTCATGTGTTCTTTCTGAGGCTGCTACAGATGAGAGCTTAAATACTCAGCTTTAGGAGTCTTGCTGAGGCTTAGGATGATGTCTTTTACCTCTCCTTCACTTCAGGTTAACAACACAGTCATGGCTTTCTGTACTGCCTCAGCTGACATGCTGTGACTTGGGAGCTGCAGCTGCTCCACAGCTATTACTACTGGACATGGCTACTTAATTGGGTTTTATACCAGTATCTTAGTCAGAATTCTCTGGATTCTGACTTGAGGGACAGACACTGGCTCATGGATATGAAAGAAGAAAGTATAGCAAGGCTGAGAAAGGCTCCTTACTCTCTCCACCTTCCTCATAGGAGATAGATACCTCATCACCTCTGTCCCTCAAGCTCCTTCGCTATCTACCTGTTCTCTAAAGGTGCCAACTACTTTTTCTTTCAGAATTGGCATATGATATATTCAGTAAAGTGAGTGTTGCCTATTTCTGTTTAGCTTTCTCAGAATCACAGCATTGTAGGGGTTGGAAGGGACCTCCTGAAATCATCTAGTCCAACCCCCCTGCCGAAGCAGGTTCCCTAGAGCAGGTCACACAGGTTGGCATAGAGATGGGTCTTGAATATCTCCAGAGAAGGGGACTCCACACACCCCTTGAGCAGCCTGCACTTGTGCTCCATCACTCTCACCGAGAAGTTCTTCCTCACATCGGTGAGGAACCTCCTGTAGTCCATCTTGTGACTATTATCCTGTCCCCACAAGCCACTGAAAAGAGGTTGGCCATCTCCCTTTGTCTCCCAGACTTCCTTTGAAGTCTTCTGCTTCTATTTCAGACTTGAGGGAGGGCTTGTGCACTCCAAAACTTGTGACTTTTCCAGCCATACCATATGGTCTAGTAAAAATGAACACTTTATTCTGCTAATCTTGCCCTGCCGTCCTATGGATATTCACACCGAGGGAGCTGCTGTATCTGCCTGGATCAGAAAAAAATGTGCACCTGTACAAGTAATACTCTGCTCAGGGGAGGTGTTAGAGCAGCTTATTACCAAGTGGGTGCAGCAATCAAAATTAATCCTTAAACGTATGTACAAAATGTTTAAAATGAAGTGATTAGAGGGGTCCTTGACTGTTGAAACACAGCGTAGGGAAGGGCCTCAAGAAGCCAAACAGTCCTTATCTAGCTGTCCAATATCAATTAAAAGTAGGACATTCCCCACAGGTTTTCCTGTCCTATCCTTAAAGCCCTCTGGTCATATAATATATGCAGCCTGCTCAAACTATCCAGACTAGCACATCTCTCCTTTTCCTTAGAAAGACTGTTTTAACTGGAAAAAATGTCTTGAGCCTTTATTGACCTAATTTAAATCCACAGGTTGCCATGATCATCACTGCTGTTCTGAACAAATGACGTCTCTGTGCAGCACTCATTTCATGCTTCTTCTCTTTTGTAGGTTAAAGAAGCCCTTTCTTGTAGTTTTGGTTTTTTGTTTTTTTTTTTTTTTTTTGTTTGTTTGGTTTGGTTTGGTTTTGGGTTTTTTTTTATTCAGAGAAAAAAGTCTTACTCATGTGAGACATGAACCCATAATCACAGGTTGGGAGATAGTATTTCATGATTGGGACTCATTGGGAATCTCGCTGGGATTGCTACACACCATTTATGGCTCAGATTAGTAAAATCTGTAGAAGTTCTCTCTATGCCAAACTCTCTCCTATGTAAGATATACTCTCAGACAAAAATTCATGTTTGGTAATTGAGGAAAAATCATGTCATCATCATCAGAGGGAGTCAGGTTGGTGCATTTCAGCAAAGGCAGCAGAGCACTATAATATGCTATACGCGTGGGTTTAATATTGAAAATATAAATCGATCACCAATAGGGATATCCTTCCTTTTAACATTGCCTAAGTGAGAAAAGGTGATCTGTATGTTTCTACAATCAGGGAATTTTGTCCATTTCCTGATTCCAGCACCAACTCTGCCTTTAAACTGTAACCATATTGTTACAGTCCATTAATTTTTGTAGACTGAAGCTGTTGCAGTGCCACACAGGGAAAATACGTAGCACAGATGTATTTACTGTTATGAATTTTTATCTTGGTTTATTTTTGAGAAATGGCTGTAAAATAAAATTATAAAATGACTCAAAACACCAGTACTCAGACTCAAATTAAATCCATCTCACTCTTTGGCTGGTTTGCAAAACTTTAGTGTTAATTTGGGGAACACTTCTGCCACCTATTTGTAATGTAATTAGAGTTTGTTTGAAGTCTGATGGAATTTCAGTCCTATTCCAAAGGACGTCAGTTGCAAGAAATTGCTTTCTTGGACCAAAGAAAAGCTATTCCAAAAATTAAATACCAAAGGGCAACTATGCTGCAAGCATCTGAGAGGGGTCTAGCCTGCTCAGCTTTTTGTGGATGGAATGAAACTGCCACTAAAAGCAAATCTAGAGAATTTGCTCAGAGGAACTTGTCCTATAAAGTGTTCAGCTTGTTGCAGTTATTCTTTCTCCCTGTGTCACTAATTTTGAACAGCAAGATAAAGGCAGTTGGAGGACACCACCACGGCAGTCACAGAAATACTTGTTGTCAGAATAATTCCCTGCATTAGGAGGATGAGCTAAAAAGACACAGGGCCAAACTTGGCTTGTATTAATGCCCCTGCTAGCACATGAGTTACAGAAAAACACCAATGATGCTTGAACGTGATCCTTCTGTCATACAGCTGCTCCCTGTACACAAACAAACCCAAGAGAAATGCTGTTTCCAGGAATGACACTGCAAGTCAGCCAATCTCGGACATAATTTTCCATTAGAATTTGTTGCATAAAATGGGAAAAGTGTGAATTGCTTTTAGGTTCCCTCCAGATCTGGGGTATCACTATTGTATTAAGTGACTAGAGTATGGGTATGGGTTGGTAGTTGGGAGGGGGGGTTTGCATTATGATATAATGGAGTACCCTTTGCAAGTTTTTACTCATCTATCCATCCAAAAGGTATTTTTACATCCCCAGATGGTGAAATAAATAACCCTCAAAGACATATATAGTATGTACTATATAGCTTACAGACATCTACACACTTACACTAAGCATATGCCTACATGTATATAACTGTCAGTTAGTAATGAGTTAGCACGGGAAACAGAAACTAGATTTTTATGCCCACATTACTATGCTTATTTGAAAACTCTACAAGTTTAACAAAAAATACTGAGTTAGACCTCACCACAGCTAGCAGGCATAGGTTTATTGTACCAAAAGAAAGCTATATATACTGTTAGGGTTCCTTGGTGTTCGTGGCATCCTTTCTCATATGGTTACATGCCTTTTTTTCAGTGAAGCGTCATTCAATGCAGCGTGGCAAGTGGAGTTGTCATGGTCCCATTGACTTAATAGGGTGATGACAGTTTGCATCTGCAGAGGATCTGTCCCAGGAGAAATGTCTTTTGGGGTAAAGTGTTAGCATATCCAGAGTTTATCAGGAAAACCTTTATAAGCAAGTGTAGAGACTAACAAAATGTATGTATTGCATTAATTTTCCACTTTACTGAGTGAATTCAGAGACTACACCAAATGCAATCTCTTCTACAGTATCTGGAACATACCTGATTGTGTCATCATGAGCAATCTTTAAGAAAATGAAGACTTCACCATAGATATTAAAAACTTCAATAAAGCTAAAAATCTTCCAAGGTGGTGAAAAATAAGTTGTCATAACACATTTTTATGAGAAGATGATAGAGTGAAGACAGAACAACACTCTTCTTAGAGGTGCATAGGGGGCAAGAGGCCATGGAGACAACTTGAAAGAGTAGAAATTCCAGGTAGATATTATAAAGAAAAAGATCCCAATAAGGGTAGTCAGACATTCAAGTGATTTGGCCAGTGAGGTTCTGCAACACCTACCTTGAGGGATATGCAAAACTCAACTGGAGTAGGTCCTGAGAAACGCGATTTTCAAAAATCTCTTACATTCTGCTCTATGACTCTGTGATACAAATTACATAGTTCACAGGAGTCAAATAGCTTCACTGTTGTAGCAGACAATTCGTAGACAGACTTCTCCATCAGGGATAGGAAAGCCAGGAGAATTCATTGATTCAGTTTTTCTACCTGAAAAATGGAAACTGAAACATTTATCTAACCACAGTGGTTACCATCACTCTTTTCCACCTGCTTCACTTCCTTAGAGGAATAATAACATACACATGTTGAAACACATTATGAATAGCCATTAAATGGTAAGAGAGGCACTGGAAGTTGTTTTTAGAAATACTTGGGCATTGGCAATTGGGTTGCAGTTCCTGAAAATGTTTTTGTAAGTATTGCCTGGAGAGATGGGGTGAACTATGGATTGCCTGTGACTTGTCTGTGAAGTTTCTTTTATCAAGAAGTGACTTCCATGCCTTTGCATCAAGCCTGCTTGAAACGTGGTCTGGAAGGTTTTAGATGCTAAATGAAGCCAAGACCCATCTTTGGACAAGTAATGTAGTTCCCATGATTTGGAGTACATAACTGGCCTCCGAGTTATCTCATTTAGCTTTTGTCCCTTGACCAAAGAGACACTGAAATCTGAACATCAGCAATGAATCCTGAATGGGCAGCAGAATAGAGTGAAGGAAAACTGAGTTTACTTTCACATGGCTACCCTGGCTTACTTCTACAGGGCAGGTATTTTCACATGCTTAAGTTCACCTCAGTCCGGAAGAGGCATGGAGAGCACTTGAGAACTACTTAGATCCTTAAAATAGGCCTTAAGTATAACTTAAGGGCTGGTCCGACTATCTGTATAGATGGGAAGGACACCAACCAAGAGCAACCTGGCCCAGACAAATCCCAGTTCACGGAAAACCCCACAGATAATAAATAACACAAGGTTTGAATGTAGCTGAGACATAAAACTAGCCAGAATAAGAAAGAGATGTTCAGTGCTGCAGTGGGACTTGGGCCATTATAAATGCCCATGTGGTGTGTGGGTGCTTGCACATGGGTAGGATGAAGAAAACACTTATAAAACATGTATACACAGGCTAAGCGATTATTGTGATTTTCATAGCATGCTTGGGAAGGTTGAACAAGAAGTGTCAGAGTTGTTCTGCATTCAACTATGGAGGATGAGAAATGCTGCTGCTAATAAAGGCGGACTTGGCAGCTGCGGAGCCTTGGCAAGGGTACAGGGTTCCTTCATGAGCTACTGAACAGCTCCAGCTGTGCAGAGCTTGAAATGTATCTTGAAAGCACTGAAAGACAGCTGTCCTGCTCCACTGCCCCACTTGCCTGGCTGAAAGAGGATGAGGGCATGTTTAATTGTAAGCTTATGTTGCACTGCAGGACCTTCCCCTGTCCTTTCTCCCTTTTCCTGGTGCAGTAACATAAAAGGAAGAACTTCTCCATGGGACATCTAGCGGTTACGGTGTGACATGAGCCAGACCATGCAGGATGGACTGGACTGCAGATCTGACCTAGGTACTGTTGACGAAGGAAAAGACTTCTGTCAGAGGCATGTTTTGCATTGTGGCAGGGTTTTGATATTCAACAAGATAAGTCATTTATAGGGGTCATATCTGGCCGGTGATAGGGCAAGGGACAATGAGTCAAAGCTGGAGCATGATAAGTTACATGTGAATATAAGGAAAAGCTATTTCACTGTAGGGGTGATGGAGCCCTAGGACAGGCTGCCAAGAGAGGTTGTGGAGTCTCCTTCTCTGGAGACATTCAAGACCAATCTGGACATGTTCCTGTGTGATTTAATCTAGGTGATCCTGCTCCGGCACAGGATTGGACTAGATGATCACTGTGCAACAAGCTGTTTGCCTCTGCCTCTTGCAGTGGAATACTGTTAAGAAACCTCAATGGTTTGACTGTAGAACTCTACTTCCAATTTCCAGACACAGTCATATTACGGCTATTTCATACTCTTTCCTTCTTATGCTAATGTTGTTTCAAATAGCTCTTCTTCCTTCAGGTGTTTCCCTGAAACAGTTTGTCCAGGTGAATGGATGTGGGGGCTTGTTTACATGTGCACACACACTGTGAGAACTCTCATTTATTTCTATAGAGACCTGACAGACTTCACTTCTCTACATTAAACAAATGTGATGAATGCCTGCCCAGTTAGACCTTTCCCTCCTTGTTTTGAAGTCGATGAAAAGTTCTCCATAGGGCAAAAACACGTTTTGATGACTCAGTGCCTTAGGTAGATCTTGTTTTGGCACATGTAGCTATTTCACAGCAGGGAGTCATCTCCCTGATGCCATGACCCAAGTAGGACAATTTGAACAGATCTAAATGATTGCCAGGGGAGTCACTCTGGAATGACAATAATGACCCAAATGCTTTGTTTTATCCAGATAATTTATCCAGGTCAACACCTTGAACAAACTTTACCAGCAAGGAAAAAACACATCAATGTCAACTAGCAAAAAAAATTGGGGAAATAAAATTTCCCCAAAATACAATGAATCACAGAATTGAAGGTGTTGGAAGAGACCTCCAGAGATATTGAGTCCAACCCACCCTGCCAAAGCAGGTTCCCTAGAGCAGGTCACACAAGTCAGTGTCCAGACAGGTCTCGAATATCTCCAGAGAAGGAGACTCCACAACCCCCCTGGGCAGCCTGTCCCTGTGCTCCATCATACTTACTGAAAAGTTCTTTCTCACATCGGTGCAGACCCTCCTGTGATCCAACTTGTGACCACTGCCCCTTGTCCTGTCCCCACAAGCCACTGAAAAGTGGTTGGCCATCTCCCTTTGTCTCCCACACTTCAGATATTTATAAACACTGATGAGATCCCCTCTCAGTCTTCTTTTCTAAGGGCTGAACAGCCCCAGCTCACTCAGCCTTTGCTCACAGGGGAGATGCTCCAGGTCCTTAAATATATTTTTTCTTTTTCTAGCTCTCTGAACTTCAGAATAAAGGGAAATACATTTATATAGTCTGGGACATCCTTTGAAGTGACCTGTAAGGTCAAACTTCAGCTTTGGTTTTCAGTAGCAGGTAGAGGGAAGGATCATGGCATTGAGGGGGTGCACACAATAAAGCTAAAAGTGGAATTGCTGGAAGATAAAAAGGAGTTGAAAGGAATCCTGGGGAGTGGGCCAGCTTAATTAGAATTCTAGTGGGAGTGGAAAAAATATGTATTAACATGTTGTTCCGTAAGCATTGGGACTTAGTGAATATCTCTCAGGCTTCCTGTGGCTCCCTTCCATATGGAATCTCTCATGCCAAATCACTATGCAGAGCTCACACCATGACCTTTCCCACTCAGTTTCTTTACTGTACCCCACTGCTAATTTTTCAGAATATTTTAAAACATAATACTGTGACGCCTTTCCCCTTCCACCAAACTGCACTGAATTCAGCTAACAGTCTCAACAATTATTAAACTGAGGCTAAACCTGGTAGACAAACAAACAACTACAGAACAGCTGCATTATCTCCATTTCCTCAGGAAATGAAGAAAATATTGTAAACAGTGTCCATGTATTAAAGCTATGTAGTATTTTAATAAGAAGGATGTCGATGTTCCCCCATTGAGACCTTTCTTGGCTTTTAGACTGGCCTTTTTGTCTTTTTTTCACCTTCCTCTGTAGATTAAGAGCTTGATTGCAGCTGGAGATGGGGGACATAGCTTGCCTGAAAGTGTCAAGCTATACCAAACCAAGTCGGAGGATCATATCCACCTGGTTCAACTCACTGCCAGGTGCTGGGTCTGGGAGGAATTCCTGGCTTTCCTCTGCAGAATGGAGGATTGTCCCCTTCCTAGATTCACCTGTGTGTTTTCATTTAGAGGAATTACCTGATGTTGCCAGGGTTCAACACCTGTCTCTTTCTCCCCTGAAGCATGTCTTTGCTCCAGAGACTTGAGGAAACTCCTACACTGAAGATCTGGTATTTTTTTGTATGTATCAGTACAGAGCTTATGGACCTACTGTGTATTGCAAGGTCATTTGCAGCAGCAAGAGAGGTATTTGATGACTCAGGTGGACCCTTCAGAGACAAAGTTCTTATGAGTTTTGCTGGGGGAATTACAGTGGTGCCTATGCCCATCTCTGTTCAAACTGAATGAAAAGGCATGGTCTTAGTCTTCTCTAACAAGTCCCAGGGCCCTTCCCAAGCTGGTAATTTAAGTCAGGTGCCTTGAGTTTTGGAGAAAAGAGATTTTTGCTCAGTATATTAATTATAATGACACAATATTTTCTGGCTTACATATTTTGAGATGCTTTTGTTTGTATGATATTATTTACTAATATTTTGGTTAAACACTTACACTGCACCTATGCTCCATAAGCTTGAAATGTGTTCTGAGATGCTCTGCATTAAAAGCCTATTCCACAATGCTAGATAAAGCAGAGAGGAAAAGGGCATAGCAGGTAAAAATCTTGTTGGGATAAAAATAGCACTACTAGCAGTGTCATGGTAGATTACAGGATCTGCAACAGCATCACCAAACACAAGTGATGCTTTTAATCCTTTTGATGCTTTGTGAGAAACCAGATCAGCACTACATACTTTAGATCTTGTTTGATGGAGCACATGGACCTGCTTCTGTGCAGGAAGTCCAACCTAATGGGAGATGCACCACTAGTATGAATGGGGCAATGTATGTGGCTTTATCTCCAGTTTGCATATGGAGAGGTATGTTACCAGTACTGCTGCTCACTTCTAGTTAGTTACCTGTTTTACAGGAGATAAGGCTCGGATGTCCTTGGCAAGCTAGGGACAAGCTGTTTGCTGAGCAAAGTTATAACCTATCCATTTCAGCGCAAATGTGGTGTTCAAACCTCTTGGCAAGTTATCTAAAACTTCTATTTTATGGTAACAGTTTACCATTCCAGTCTGTGGAAGCTGGAAACCAAAATTCTGTCACTAAGTGCAACATTCATCAGACTTGCTGAGAGGTTGGAATAGCATTTTCCAGCATCAGACTATGGGCAGCCAGCAAATAGTGACTTGCTGAGCAGTCATAATTTTGAAATTAAATCAAGCTGGGCTGAGAGAGCTAATATCTTAATCTGAGACATCCAGACCACATGTCCACCCTGCATAGTAATGTGCCAGCATCATAGCCTCCTTTTTTTTATTTTTTTGGTCTCCTCAGGAGTGCAATACACTATGAAACTGTCCCTGCAGCACCCTTGACACAGAGAGGAGATGATTCAACTCCCCTGTTTTAATTAGCAAGCTTTAAACTTGACCATTCTCAGTTTAGACACATGAACCAAGGTGGGTATGGTGGAAGAATGGTCACCTTCTCCAGCTAATAGACACACAGATGGGTCAGTGCTTATATGAAAAGGGGACTTGGGTACCTCAGATAGGAGAGTAAAGCTTAGTGGGCTTTGGCTTTGGGTTTGGCTTTCCTGGGACCCTCCAAAGACAGTGGAGAGAAATTGGGTCCTCCAGAGGTTCTTTCAGGGGTGCAGTATAAATTAAGTGTTCTGCACCACTCTCTCAAAGACTCTTTCTTCTGCAGTAGCTGTAGTCTGAGGAGCTCATCCTATCCACTTGGCCACCCAAATTTATTGGAGGACAGCAGGTAGCACAAACGTCTCATGGAGGAGGTAACCTGGAGGTATCCAGAGTCACCAGGTGGTTTACAGCTGGTTTCCATGGCAGCCACAGTCCTCGCCCACAGTGTGCATGTGTTACAGACAGGTCTGTATGCAGAATTCTGCTTGCAACTAGAGAAATGAATAGCTTTCCCATAGAGTGTCGTCATTCAGGGGGAGGACAGTAAAAAGAGAACTTTCAACTCATTTATAAACTTCAACAGAGCATATTAGTGTCAGAATAAAACTAAGAAATTGTGAAGGAATCCAAATAAAAGCTGAACTCCTTCAATATTCAAATTCACCCATCGTCTATTTCTCAACCACTTCTTCAGGTGTCATATGCCTGAGAGCTTGCCTGCTTTTCTGACAAAAAAAAAGTCTGGCAGTAATTTTGACTAGTAAAGTATATTTTCTCTTCTTATAAACCATGGTTTTCATGTAAACTGAGACTATCACAGCCACAACTTTACTGATTCATTCATCTGCATAACTCCTCTGCTCACTAAAGTAACAAACAATTGGTTTTGTTTTGGTTTTGGTCCTTTGCAAAAACTCTTTTTGACCTCTGGACTTGTAATACCTCCTGACTAGAGTGGAAGGACTGGCAAGAGCCAAAGCACATGCCCTCAAAGAGGTAGAGCAAGTCTTTGTCACTCCACTCACCACTTTCATTACACAAGCAAATGGTACGGGACATGCAGAAATATATGTCATTAGTACAGCTTAATTACATGTAGGTGTAGAAACAAGGTCTTACAAGGCATTAGGAAATTCAAGAGATTTGGCACTACTAGTTTTCAGAACACTGGAGCATCCTGAACTAAACCAGTAGAAAATAAGTAAAATAAGGACCTCCACACCATTCATCATATGAAGCAGAAGTTAAGATCTAGCCTGGAACTACCTTATGACAAAGACTAAGGTTCTGGAAAGAATGGATCTGCTCTGAAACTTGAAAGAAAAGAAACTTTTCAAGTTTTGGAGCTTCAAGTCTCATGATTTTTTGTCTACACAAAAGAGGGAATAGGGTGAGGTTGGTTGTTAAAATTTTAAAAATTTTTTTAAATGTCAGAACATAGTGATCTTACCAAGGTCTTGGTTTGTCTTGATAATGTTGGTGAATCCTAGAGATCCAGTCTGGTTCAGAGCTCCTAGCACTTCACAGACCAGCATAAAACACTATTCCAGTCCTGAAACTCAAGACAATTACTGCCACTTGGAGCCTGGGAGATGGAAGAAACAAGGAAACCACATTAATGTCCAGACATGAAGACAACTAGCCTATCTAGCAAGTCTGTGGTGGAGCATCTCTGGGTGGACACACAATAACCTGCTCCACTTTGCACCTATGAGCTCTTTGAAACTAATTCCACAAGTCTGAGAAGCTTTGCCAGCCTTTCCTTCTCTACGTCTACCTGTTATCTCTTCAGAGTAATGGGACCTCAGGTTCATCTAACCAAGGAAAAACCCATTTGCTAGCTGATGTAACTACAGCCATAGCTATGTAACTGGGAAGCAAGGCAAAAATGGACTTGAGATAAGCAAAGTTCTGGGACATCACCAGCAGGAACAAGGCCGTTTTTAGTATTCTGTATTTTTGGTTCTTCACTGTTGCACTTGCTTAGATGCTCTCATCAGGTGGCTTCACGCTGTACTTATTTGGTGGGATCACAGGAAGGCTGGAGAATATATCATGTTCTGGTATGGCAGTAAGCTCTCTGTGTCACTCCATAAACTTCTCTTCTGAGATGCCAGAAAATCATGACCTCGTGACAAACTTCGTCAAATATGCAGTCAGCCAGGAGCCAGTAATAGAACCAGTATCTAAACCACCAAAAAAGAACAATATAAGACAGGGAGAACTAATATTGCTTGAGAAGAACTCAAATTAAGCCAATTTATAAACCTAGACATTCTTATTAAACTGCCTAAACTAACACATCTTGCTATTTCTAACATTCCAGTACAGCATATATATCCCAAACCACAAGGCATAAAGGACGGGGTTTCTAACCTCTTTGGCAGCATGTTTTTTATAACACCATGCAGTTCATAAAAAGCTTGGCATGCATTGCTGGATTCATTTATATCCATTAGAGAAGACCAGATGAGCTTGACAGTTTATTTTAATTTGAAGATCTCTGAAGTACTACAGGCTGTCCTGATGGCATCAGGCCCCAGTGACAACTGAAATATTTCTCACAAAGAGAAATCAGGATCATTGACCAAATGGGATGGAAACAGTGGCATAAAATTACATGGAATTTGCATGGGAAGAATGTGCAAACTGAAGTTACAATTTATGTGTTGGCCTAGAGTGCAATAAAGGATGGTGCTCTCACATAATTTCAGCAACATTTGGATTAAGCTTTGAAAATAACGGTCCTACTTGTCCTCCCAAGTTCTCCAGTGGAACTTCTTCAAACCCCAGTGGTGGTCCTGATGCGCGCCCATGAAGCTGAGCCACAAATCCTCTTTGTCCTTTTCCTTCTGACTGCAGCACCCCCTTCGATACAGCTCTGAATAGAAACTGCATCAAATGTTGGATCATTCAGTGCTGTGACTTTGTTGCTCTTATCTGTAATTTAATTCTGAGGCATTCACAACTCTCTCAAGTGCCCCCTAATATGCTGCAATAGAGAGAAGAATGCAAAATCAACTTTATTAGTTACTGCAGTTTGCTCGGGTGGACAATGCTATGTTTCTGAGGAGAATATAGTCAGTTTCTACAGTGATGAATTAGAAAAGTGACTTTAAAGATATTTTTAGAAGACAAGATCTTGATGCTGTACTTGCACTATGTCATGCTTTGCATTTCTCCAGGCGTCCTTACTCATTCCAGTGGGAGCCTGTCGAGTAAAGTCTCTAATGAAAATATCAGAGCCTGGCAATTTAAGATTATTCTGTGATTGTTAGATTTGTTATTAAAATCAAGAAGGTTCTTTATGCTAGACATTTATTAGATACAGAGTTAAACTCTCGTCTCTAATTTAGTCTCCTGTTCTCCATTCTCAGTCCAAAAGAACAGTGTTAAATAAATGGATTTTTCATGTCAGAGCTGCTGCAAAGCAGACTCTTCAATCAGGTAAGAAACAGAAAATAGATCAGATTCTGAGCTGATATAAAGGTATATCACTGAGATGGAGTCAACAGAGACATACCCATTTAGGGTCACTGCAGTTCTGGACCAATGATTGCCATTTTCTTAAGGTAAGGGGTTTCCTGTGATAAAATGAATTGCCTGATGATTCCATAAGTTTTGGATTCTGTCTTCTCTCTTTAAGCTCATGTTTTGGGTAGACTTTAATACTTTGGATATTATAGAACTGCTGCAGTTGTGTTTGTTAAGGACATCATGAGTTTGCCAGTCCTCCATAGAACAGGCCCAATGCTTGTTTACCTAACCAGGTCTTAAAGACATCCATTATTACAGATTCCGCAACTACATTTAGGTGAGTACTAATGAGCCTAGTTACATTGTAGAAGTGAAATATGGTAGGATTATATCTTTAAAAATTATGATCTTCCTGAGTTTGTGTCCACTCCTAAAGTTCTCAACAACTGATGTGTTTCAGCCTGGCTTTCACAAAAGCATCATACATCCTCAACTCACACTCAGTAATTTTGCTAGTGCTCTCGTAGAGGTCTTCTCCCATACCTCTCCCCCAAAAACCACAGACAAATTCAAAGGTCTCTTTTGCCTTTGATCACAGCAATTAGCAGGCAGCACAGGGCCTAATATTTTTGTAGCAATGAGTTAAAAAACCAAAACAAAATAGGGCCAGAGAAACTCACTCCAGAATGACTGTGCAAGCTACAGTGACTACCATAATGTCTATGAAGTTCACAGCAAAGGGATTTATCGGTCCTAGAGTCTTAGAAGACACAAACTCAGGCTACTTGAATGCATTTATAAATCCTATCTGCACTTAGATGCACCTGGATGCTTTAAGAGAACTGTCTGTCAGGAAGGGACAGTTGGCTCCAGTGGGCAGTGGATGGGCAAAGAGGTACCTCTGTTTTTTCCCTCCCACTCCTGCTCTGTCATTCTGCTCCTTTATATAGTTTTTGTACCCCAATCACCACAGAGGTCTGCTGAGCCAGAGTGACTGGAAGTTATGGATATTCTAAAATGGAAACATCTTCAGGCACTCACATACTAAACTAGGAGGTAAGGACTGAGATTATACCAGCAGAACCGAGTTTGAGCCAGCATCTCTGTGGGTGCAAATTTTGGGCAGTCCCACCAACCTACAGGGAGCCCCATGACCACTAACAGCTCAGGTCCAGCCAGGGCACACCGAAGCACTGGCAGGGAAGATCCAGTTTGCATCTCACTGGCAATGCTAGGCATTTCAGAAGATTAGTATCAAAGGCACATCTTCCCATGGTTTTCCTTTGAACCTAAGATCTGCGATTGTTCTCTTTGTAATCTGTGTTTTTACAAAGCTGCCTCTCCCCAAAGAGCACTAAAATATTTTGAAAGCCAAAGGCCTCATTCAGATCTGCCTTATATTGATATAAATGAAAATATGACTGTTGGTAGATCAGAATCAAGCCCTTTGTGTAAACAGCATTCTTGAAACTCAGCCTTCTCTTGGGCAGAAATCAATCAGCATAGTTGTTTGGCTCTAACCCTGATGTCATAAGCAGTAAACCTGTTGCAGTGGGAATTCAAAATGTGTGTCCAGTAATGACTGTGTTTGATGGTCTAGGGTTGACTGGGCTGATAGGTGAAATTCCTCAGGACAGGAGATGCCTCTTAGAGAAGGTCAGAAATTCCAAATACCACAAATGCAGTATAGCAAGGGGATGTCAACCCTAGGATCTCTCCCCAGTTTTAGTGCAGATGACCTTGTTAAGTCACACCTTGCTATATAAGTAATCAAGCATTTGGATTTGGATCCCTATACGTTTTCTTACAGATGTGCAGGCCCCAGTAGAAAACATTATGTATCCTATCATTAGACTTTGATTTTCACAGGTCCTTCTAGAGCAGTTCACAAGTCCAGAGGGTTGTATTGACTTGCAGTTTGAAAACCCTTGGCTTAAATCAACAGCTTGTAGCACAGTGGAATCTTCCAAGTACTGCCACAACGAAGAATAGACAAGTAACTTGTATGGGGAATGAGCAATTGCTGACCAAATGACAGGTCTGCTACTGAGCTCTCATTATATTAGTTTTCACTAATGCATTATTCATGTATTCACCTCCGTGGTTTCAGCATGCTGACACTTTAAAAGCCATTTTGGGACAGGGACATTCTTTCACTGAGTTTTCTCTTTAGATAACTGCAAATTAAAAAAAAAAAAAGAGAGAGAGAGAGAGAGAGAGGGAGGCAACAGAAACAGGTACCACCCTTTTTCCTCTTTCCTCACTTCACTCCACATAAGCCTTTAATTGCTCAGTACAGAACACTTCCCATGAGGTATCCTGGGGCTTCAAAGGGTCTCATTTTAACTCATTGGCATCTCTTGGCTAAGGTAGAAATAACCCAAGGGTGCACGTGTGTGTAGGAGGATTTGAAATCAAAATAAATAACCCAAGACAACTCTAGAAAAGAAAATAAATAAACAAACAAATGAATATTGACCTGTTTTTTCTTTCGGGCCTGGAGCACTGCTAAAGAGAGCAAGTTTGCTCACAGTTCTTCATGGGGTCACACTGGATTTTGCACTACAGAAACACAACGCATGGAAAGCATCAAGAGAAACAGGCTTCCACTCTGGGCTCACATTCTTCTTCTCCTGCAAATGCTTAAATTAAAATGCCTCTATGCTGGAAGCACAGAGCTCATTTTGAGGTCCTCAATGGAGACCTCAGATCTCCCTTTGCCTCCTCCCCAAAATGTTTGCTTTAAATACATAGTGATGTGCTGTAAATAAATCCAAGATTATTTTCCCTGGAAAGATTTCTGAGGAGCCTGGGCAAGAGCAGAATGAATGTGGAGGAGTGTTTGAAACCAGAAGGAGAAGATACACAGAGTTTTAGCTAACTTGCATCACTAAATCAAAGGGACAGACCCAATGGGCACAGCAAGAGCAGTGCGTGGAACAGCCAGAACCCTCCTCGTAGGTGTTATTCCCACCAGTTGCTTCATTAGTAGCCTTCCTCCCTTCCACCCCACCCCCCCAAACGCCCGAGTACTCCCTGCTACATAAGAATACACCCGGAGCTCTCGGGGTTTGTTTTCCTTCAACAGCACCGATTGTTTTTAATTATCTGGCTGCAGTTAGGCAGCTCTGCCTTAATGTCAGACAGTCCCCAGAGAGGCAGGGCTGACGCCTCGCAGCCCAGTCAGCCGAAGCCGCATTCCCCCGGTGCTGGTGGCAATGACACAGCTACCAGAGGAACTAATACCAAGCAGCATCTGAAAGCAATAAAGCAAATGAAAACTGCAGGGAAGCATAAGCTGCAGGCATTGGGGGGAGAGCAGCCAGCTCGTGGGGTTATATGGAGAAGATTCATTAGCAGCCATATTTATCCTGAAAGACATCCCAGTTTTGGAGATAAGGTTTCTGTTGAGATATTTCCTTGTCATCCATAGCTTTTGATCTCTAATTTTCATCTTTAATTCTATGCGATTGCTCTCAGATGACAGAGTTCTCTCACCACCCTTTTTTACCAAATGACTTGGTAGTAGAAAGCTTGCTGGGGACCCAGATTTTCTACCATTACAATGAACATTCACAGTCACTCCAAATAGCTTCATTCCTGTGGCAAAAGGACATGAATTTTCATCCTGCCAATGCACGGTCAGTTCTCATCACAGGTTAGCAGGACAGACGCCCAACACCCTGTGGAATAGTCCATTCTATGAGGCCAGCGGGACTGGTGCACATCCCCATCGTAAAACTGCCCAAAAAGCAGATGCTGGCAATTTGCTTAAGACCAGATTGCCTTAAATTAACTCAAAAAAGTCTCTTTGGTTCATTTTAACTACAGATGTATCATGCTTTTGGTTTCACTTGCAGAGCACCCCACATGCCTTCTTTCGGGTTGGAATCAGAGATGAATTGCAACCTGTATTTAATACAAATGAACACACAGGCTTGAAAGGGTATCAGAGGCTGCAGCCTATTATTTCCAGAAAGTCCATCACACAGGCCAGTAATGGACTGGATGAGACTAACCCAGGAGATGCTCAAAATGAATTTGTATTCAAGGAAGTCTGAAGCCTTGGGAAGGATACCAGCCCTCTCTCTTTGGAGCAGGATTTAACACAGATTGAAAATCTTCCATACACTTCAAGGGTTTCTGCTTCATTCCCAGGGATGCTTTGCAAGCATGTCAACTCTAATTAAATCATTCCAAATAATTACTTTGTTTTTGAGAACTATCTGTCAAATGTATATATATACACACACACACACATATATATATAATTTGTAACTTACAAGATTACAATAATGCATCAAGTTCCTGAAAGTCATTGAGTCCTGCACCAATTGCCTTCAGTCTAAATTGTTTTATTCTGTTCAATTGAGTTATAAAACCTTGGCCACCTAGTGAATCTGGTAGTGACTATAAATCTCTGCAGCTGGGAAACTGGAAGGCAGCCCTGCCTACCTTACAATGAGAAGAAACCCTGCTTCCCATTCCAATTCAGCAGTGCCTGCAGTGTATAAAGACCTTTCTAAGCAAAATCCTTCAAAAATAGTAATAGTAATAAAGAGCCTGGGGAAGAACACGTTATTATAGATGTTATTTGGAGGGTTCTGCTGCATTTTGAAGGACATTTTGAAAGCCACAGCTGTGATGGGATGGGATTTTTGCTCTGCAAGAGTTTGCAGGCGTCCTGCTGCAAGGCGTATTGACAGGACATACGCAGCACTACCATACCACTGCCGAGCTATATCACTTTGTTGTGCCCACTGCTTGTAAGGCCCTTAGAAACCCAGTGAGCTACAGTGAATGTTGCTGAACATCCATTTCCCAAGGCTATTGAAATAGGATTTTTTTTTTCCATGAATGGCCAATGAATGAAACAATCCTGACGGAAGAAAACCAGCCAATTCCTGGCCTCTCTGTTAGGACTGAATAAAGAGGATCAGCTCACATGGTAGGAGAAAAGGATACAACATACTTGTGATAAACTGGTTGCCTTTTATTCCATTTTCTATTAACTTCCATGTTTTCAGTTTTCATTCCTTTAAAAAAATTATTATAAAGCCTTGTATAATACTGAGGTCAAACTAATGGTTCTGTAGTTGTTCAGAACATCTCATCCTCTCCCTGCTTTTCTTATTTAACCATGAAGCCCAAATCCTATTTTCCAATTACATGAGCTACTCGTGACTGAATGAAAGCTCCATTGCTACAGGACTAACCAATTCACATCATTCTTCTTCCAGAACTTGGAGACAGAGACTATCTGTCTCCAAGTCTCCCTTTCTCCTCCCATAGGGTCATTCCCATTTCTATAGCCTCATCCTCATTTGAAAATTCACCCATGTCCTTAATCAAAGTGAAGGTGCACTGTCACAAGCAGACGAGCTACTCTGATGCCACACAGGCTGCAAGGGGAAGATCCTGTCTCTCCTCTCTCATCTACCTATGGTCCCACTCACCACTGGCGCCAACTTGGGTACTTGCAGAGCAGTTTCCCGAGCTCCTTCAATTTGCTAAAATGGCAGAAAAACTAGCCTTGTGCTTTGCTGAGCTGGTTTTCTAATGGGTTAAGGAGCTGGCACAAGACAAGGGATGAAGCTGCATGACCACAGTGGGGAGGTGGGAAAGCATGGCAGCATCTGCTTTCTGGCAGAGATAAGTCACATCTTAAGCTACCTTGCCTCATCTCACAGAACTGCACCCCGAGGCAAAGCATTTGTTCAGTTTTGGTGCCATGTTTTTAATCTCTTTGCTCTCACTGAGTTCTCTTCTATTCCTCTAGCTGAAAAACCTTCTGGTTTTGATTTTAACTTCCTTTGCAAGGTTTAACTCAGCTTGACAGTTGGCAGTTCTCACAAGCCCTCTATGCTTTCTGACCTCTAGGATGTGGCTTCATTTGCTGGCTTTTTTCAGCACTTGTAACCTTTCACTCTGCTCACTCCAAATATCCTGTGTGAAGTGGATCTTGCATGTCGCTCAGTCTGGAGCCTTCCACTGCAACATTGGTCCCAGTCCTGAGCAGGGTACAAGAGCACAGGGGTTTTTCCACTCTTACCTGGAAAGTATTCTGCACATCCTCTACACAACAGTCCTAGAGCTCGTCAAACCCATTGGTTTTACAATTCCTCTAATTTATTTACATTTGCCCCTTTGAACCTTAGTTACAGATCCCTCTTTTAATCCTTGCATGTCATTTGCATGGATTCATCTCATGATCACAGATCCAAAGTCATGATTTTCTCTAGAGATCTCACTGTCTACAAAATCAAATCTAAAACTTCATAATCTGATATTTGTCCTATTACCAAAAAATGGATGGGTCAGCCCACACACAGGAATGTAGAGGCCTTTCTTGGTGGCATTTTTTCTCCAGTACATGTATCCAGAATTAATGTTTCCCAAAATGACACAATTCTTGCTGGTATATATGTTGCTTCATATGTAGGGACATATATATATGTATATAAGGAAGGAATCCTTAGCTTACATTACAGCCTTGGAACCTATAGGAGATTCCTAGTATGAGGCAGTCTGAATGTCTTACCCTATATCACTTTGACACAAATGTATTTTTCTCTGCCCAAATAGTCAGTTCTTTATTGGCAGTGTCTCCTACCATTATTGAACCACACTACGTCTCCCTCCAGTTTTGCTTCCAACGTTCCAGATACAATGCTATTCCCCCATATTTCCATTATTCTTATAATACTGTCTTACATCCTGCATTGGTAGTTCAAGATCCTCCGTTTTATTCCTAATATTCTTTAACTAGTAAACAACTAGTAGACAAATGTTTCAATTCTTTTTGCTGGCAAATATAATTTTTCCACCTGCATTAGACAACTTATTAGTTGTCTAATGCAGGTGGAAACTGCATTAGACTACTTATTATCAAATTGCCTATTTGATTATTACTTGCAGCAATAACTCTTCCTTTCCACAGATTCCATTCTACTGTCTCACATCCCAGTACACACCGTTTTTCCCTTATGCATTGAATCTCCTTTTCCTCTGTGTTGAATCCAGAGGAAGGGTGTAAGGATTACACAGATGTGTCCCAAACTCATTCTATCATTTCTCATTTTCAGTTTCTCACAAGAGCTTCATACAAGCTAGTTTTAGTCCTACAATACCACTCTCTCTACTGAGATTAAGTCAATCCATCAAATATTTTTTGTTCATTAGTAATTCCCCATAATTAACTGTCTCAAATCCATTCTTACTGATGAATATTTGAGGCACTTGCTGACCTCTGGGTAATGACTTTATCTACCTATTCCAAAGGTTAAAAGACTCACCCAAGACTCATTTCTTTTAATGTCTTTCCTAAGTGGGACTAATTTTTCTTGACTCCTCCTCACATTCTTTGGAAACTTGCTTTAGCTTCCAAATCCACATTGTACTCCCTGCTTTTCTCTGGACCCTTTCCAGTGACAGGTCAGTCAGCTCTTGGCAGGAACCCACCTGTCTTCTGCCCTTTTGGTACAAATCAGCAGTGCTCTTTCTTCTGCCTGCAGGTGGGTAGTTGAGTTCGCACTCATCTATCCCCTTTCCCCTGTGCTTTACCCTTTTACCACTTCATAACCTCCTGTTATGACATATCCTGTACCTGGATAGCTCCATTTTGTCTTCTTTAGTTGTTGAACTGCTGGTTCTTTTTTTCCCTCTGCTTTCTCCTCCCATTTTTGTAATGCAGTAGACCTCTTCCTCAGCTTATTTGTTAGTCTCCTCTGCCTTACTTCTTACATGTGCTTCTACAAGTCACTGCAATCAAACTGTAGTTTATCTTTCCAGGTGCCTTGTCCAGCATATGTCTGAAACACCTGAGCTGTCCATGCAGGCTCCGTGTATCTCCAGCAAGCCTTCAGTTCACCACTGAACTCCACTGTTCTCAGCAATGAGACACCCAGATTTCCTACCTCCTCTTCCTCGAGGAAGGAAAATACCACACATAAATGTCCAAATATTTCTAAACAAAGATACATTCATCAACTTCTGCATACAATGAAAGCACCATGTCTTTGGGCTACTTTTATTTCTGCTTCACTGACTCATTTGTAATGCAAAGTGGACAGCCATGCTCAGCCTTCTATTAAAAACATCCTTTCTTATAGCTCCTACCCTATGACAAAAGTTCTCTAGGGCACAGTAACATCACCTGGCATTTTGCATTTAGCACGATGTCCCTGATGTAATTGATGCGAAATATCTTTACCTAGATGTGACAAAAAGTATAACCGAGAACCTACTAGGGGTTGGACTTCAGAGACTGTACAAACAAGCAACCTTGCCCTGTGCTATAGACAGGGAGCATGGGTAGCTTTGTTTTCTCCTCTAATGTGTCTGCCATATGGCAGTGACTGGGTAAGCTCACATTCTCCTTCTACATTCTCCTTCACATTCTCCTTCTCACATTGAGTGAACCAGTGATCACACTGGGGGTTTTGGAATTAAAACCTGGTTTTGTGAGTGGCAAAGTAACAGGCTGCTCATACCTAAGGGCCTGGGCTGGAGACACAGTTATGGTGTTATTAGAAAGGTTTGCTCTGAACAGCAGAGATCTGGTCCAAAATCTAACCCTGGGCTTTGGACTCGGTATCTGTGGGATGAGTTACTGTGCAGTTTCTAGTGTTTAATAAGGACTCTGCTCACTTTGCATCATATCCTGTCACTATCATCTCTTCTTCTCAAGTATCTGTTTTCCAGAAACTTGTAGGCACTTAATATATCTGAGATCCTCAAACACCTAGTTAAAATTGGCTATGTGGCTGAGTAGTTATTTAGGAAAAACTACAAGTACATATACACACATGGACACACACACCGAGGCACATCCAAAGCCCAACTATGTTACAAAACCAGGAAAAAAAGATATTAATATGTATTCATCTTTAGCTAAGCACTGACAGCGGGGCAATATACTATCTTTGCCAGTCTTATTTTCACTTGAATGGTTTTCCTTTTATCCCCTGTGGTGTTTAAGGTCTTCCAAAAGAAATACAAATGATCATTGGAAATGAATAGCTGGTTGTCCATGGGTGTTGGGAGAGTGCTGAAAATGGGCTTTCACTCAGCATTCAGCGAGAAAGTGAATCACTCTCACACAAAGCTAGAGCCTCGAATGTGAGCGGACAGAATGAAAGCAGGATGTGATTCTCAGATGACATTTGCTGCTGTTTATCTAGTGGAACAGTGCATAGTTTTGGTGTAGAGGAAACACACCATCTCACTGCTAGGGAGCAATTGCATTCATTTTGAAGTGATCCATTAGCTCTCACGTCTTTTAAGAAAATGGGAAATAACATGAAAAGTGGCAGAAAAGGGGAGGAGAAAGTAGAAGGGGCCATAGGGACAGTCTGAAGGCTCTGGGAAACTGTGGAGAGGCAGAAGTCTGGGTTTAGCAGGCTCTTTGCCCCAGCTATGCCAGTAAAGATGATTTAATCTGTTCTTGAACTTTATGCAGAATCTTATTCTTTCATAAAAGTAGAGTGCCAGAGCTGAAGACAGGGGATCCAGAAGCTAACCAGAGGCTCTGAGTCTTTATGGGTTTGAAATCTACCTCATTATCCCACTTAAAGAAAGTGTAGGCTTAAAACACAGTCAGCTGTGTGGGCTGGGTGTGTGCAAATTTCTAAGTTTGAAAACTGAAAGTGAGTTTGAGCCCTGCATAGCAGATGTGCTGGATGTAATTGTTTCCTTTCCTCTTACACATCATCTGCTCAGCTTCTCTACTTAATGCCCACACCTTGCTCATGCCTCCAACATCCACCAGCTGCCCAAGAAGGGCCATATCCCCTCTGTGTAACCTGCTCGTCAGTAATTTGGAGGCTAATATTTTGAGTGTGTAAAGTCTGGTTGCTCTTGGGTTCAAACCCCAACTGGTGTAGTTGCATAAAGCTTCATCCGTTTCATTTCCATTAGCTCAGCCAAGCCAGCTCCAAGAGACATGAGCACCATTATCCTCATTTAGCTCACAATTTCTTCCTAGAAACTGCTCACAGTTTTCCCACATTGTAGGAATCTTGGAAGACCAATGACTCAAAAATGAGAGAGCACTCTCCAAGGCTAGATCTTTTAGCAGATAGAAAAAGGAGCAGATCCTTAGTTTTTACAAGCAGACGTAGCTGAAGAGTTAAAGGAGGAGCCATGTCTACCTACACTTGCTGATCTCCACACACACTGTGCTGGGACAAGGGAGAAATATGCTGCCTGGTTCTGAAAGAAAGACAATAACTAAATTTCTAAACTAAAGTAAGTTTAGCACTGTGTGTGATCACCACTGATGTCTCCTTCCAGGCTGTATGGGGCCACCCAGAATCAAGGTATTGCTAATTGGTGGTACTTCTGGGAAGCAGCAAGTCCTCGCAGCCTGTGCACCTACACGTTTTCAGGGTGTGGACATACCCCTAAGAGGATGCTGAAGAATATGGAAAAGTGAAAGAAGGTGCCATCCCCAAAGCTTGCTATCTGCCCAGTTACTTAAGGAAGTCCGAAAGGAGACCTGCAGCCCACAGCTTTCCCACTGTCAACTCCAGGTGGATCCCTGTCCCTACCTCACTGAGTGATCAAGCAGGTCTTCTCCATGGAGAGGAACTTGGTTTTAAAAATCAGATTTTCTGATTTAAATGCAGAATTTCATAGCTGTGTTTATGCAAGTTGCTGTGGCCCTGCTGATGGGCAAGGTGCTGGGCTTTGGTATACCCTAGCAGAGTGTCCCCAGTGCCATCCCCGCTCTCCCAGGGTTGCATGCATGCCAGTGCACCCTCTCTGGATCTAAATTTACTCCAGCAGTAATGAGCTGTCCACACTGACTGCCCCATCACAAAAAACTAGTTCATCCTCTCAGAAAACAGCATACCCACAGAGAGTCTGTCTCTTGTGAGCCCTGTTTGAATTAGCAGTTATTTTAATTTGTAGGAGCTGGCAGACTTTAATTAACATTGTGGTTTCATAGTGCATAATTACTATTTTCCAGTCTCTTTTCTACTGATGCAATGAATAGTTATCGGTCATTTGCCACAGTTACATGCAGCATTTGTCCTAGATGGTGTGAAAAAAAAATCCATCAGCGTGCTGAAAAAAACCAGTAATTTAAAATGACTGGCAAAGGTGGATTTTTGCTGGGTCAGAGTGAGAACAGGCACAAAGGCATCTCACTTTTCCTTTCTTTTTTTTTCCTTTTTTTTTTTTTTAGTAGCAGTGTCTGGGTGGTGGCTCATTATCAATTGTAAATTACAGGGGGTGGAGAAAGGGACATGAATGACAGAGTTCAGAAACAGCATCTGCTGAAGAAAAACAAATGAGGTGGAGGGCAAAGCAGGAAAAAAACAGATGAAACACTGTAATTGCTTGGCAACAAGTTGCTATTGTAATTTAGAAAATTGGAAGCATCCGTTCTCCAACAGTTCAAGCTTTATTTCGTTTCTTCTTTATTTCTTGACTGCAGTCCTTGTTTTGGGATCAGCTGTGTCCTGTAGGATTACTGTCTCTCCCTCACACAGAGCGGGAACAGACGGACCCTTCGCACTTGGTTATGGGCAGCGAAGAAAGCATTTTGCGATTGTTTCACAGTGCAGTCATTTGACAAGATTAGAGATAATTTGCCCCTTGGAATGCAAAACTGTTTCTACAGGTGCTTAAGCTTCCTGGCTTTTGGATTAGAGGCCTGGTTTTGTTTTGTGCCGTTGCATTCAGCAGGTCTCCAAGGACTGTAAATAAATGAACGGTTACCCTCTGCAGCTGCGAAACTAATTTTCCAGCCTGAGCTACAAGAGTCGCAGCTCACAAAGCTCAGAGGATGCAGATAAATATGTGCATGCTAATGTATTAAACGTGCTGATTAACTAATGCTGACTGTGCCTGAATGCCAGCTGTTTGCCAACCGGAAGACTCCGGAGAGAGAAGCCTGGCTGGAGAGGAATCAGGCTCCTGAGGGCAAATGGGAGGTGCCGGATGGTCAGAGCTGCTACGGGTAGTAAAAGGGGTGATGGCTACTCTCCCTGATGCTGGCAGACTTTTTCACACCTCCCTACCTTGTTGTCCTTCCGGGGAGACAACAAGTCCCAGGCTTTGGCCATATCCAGGAGGACGGGAAGTCTAGTAGACGTCCACTGAGATGAGGAACCTCAAGGATGTAGGGGATGCCATGGATTCCTTCCAAAGAAAAGGAGAGCAAATATATGCTTCCCCAGGGATTCACGGGCTTTGCATCCAGCTCTGATCCTGCCAAATACATGTGGTCTCTGAAGCAATTCTCTAAGAAGTATCATGTGTGCCTGGATGGAACTGGCTTATGGGTTTCTTACTGGGGCTTGGAGGAAGTCTCATTTAGTAGACTTTCCCTATTTTTTTTCTTTTTCCTTCCCCTCTCCCTCTCCACTCCCCCCTCCGTCTTTTTTTTTTTTTTTATATGTTTCTCTTCCTTCCTTGGGTATAATTTGTTTATTCAAGATGATAGGGAAATGGGATTCATATTTTCAAAAGCTGGTTTTGTTTTTAAATAAATGGCTTTTAATTAATATATGGGATTGAAAATCAGACCTTCTAATATTTCCCACAAGATGAAATTACTTTGCTCAATGCTGTGACAGTTCTCAGTTTGGGGACAGACTCAGGAGCATGATGCTGCTATAATTCCTGGATCTGGGAGGTCCAAGGTGCCCAGCTCCCTGCTGAACTAGCCACCAAGCACACTGGGCAAGGTTTGAAACCTGCCTGGCAACTGCAGCTCCATCAGGAGCATGCTCTGGTGCTGGCAAAGCCCCCCTGAAACTCAGCCATCCTTTAGTATGGATGAATCAGCTGCTTCAGGGGCAATAGATTCTTACGTGATGAGACTTAATTTCTCATTTGCAGAAGACTGGTACCAGTTAAAAACCTGCATGAAGTAGAGGACTCGTTTTCTACATCTCCCTGCTCTGGTCTGAGCACAGGTCTGGGAGGGTAAGCAGCTCCCACGGGGATCAATACAGGTGGGCTATGTAAAAAAGACTCTTGTGTTATTTCGGATTGTGGTTGTGCTCAGGTTGTTGATGACAAGAAAGCAGGATCTGTTACCGTTGAGACTAGAAGCCTGTATCTGCTCAACTGTGATGCAAAGCCTGGTAGAGTTAGGTTAAGAGTTATGACTTCAGCAACTTTCTGATCAAACTCAGGTAAAAGGTTTTCTTTTACCAAGGGAATTCCTGTCAACCTCTTAAAATATTACTGACAGAAACAAACACCCACCAGTTAAAAGCAACATAGTGTGTAATCCGTGGCATAATAAAGGTGGGATCCTCCACTCCATAATTTTGGCAAAGTATTCCCAATGGGAAGTTAATGAGATGCATAAAGTACAGAAGAGATTTAGTGAGCATTCCTTCATTCCTACACTGTTCAGTTTCTCCTTAGACCTCCCAAGTCTGTGGCTGTTAAGAGTTTGAGAGGCAGAAGGGATGCTCAGTGATTTGGGGACCAATCAGAGATTTAGAAGTTACTGTTTAAGACCTTGCTATGCCAAAGGTCTTCTGGCTACTTTGAGCAAAATGCTGAGATATTTCAGAGTATTTAGGTGCCCAGAGGACAGAGGACTTGAACTACCAGGGTGTACAGGCTTACTACTGAGGCATTTAAAAAATGATTTAGGCAAGATTTTTTCATACAGTTTTTTACATACTTCAGTCAGGTAAAACTGAAAACAAAAGATTTTGTCAAGGGAGCCAAAGGTAAGTTCAGCTGAAAGAAGTCACCAAGAGATTCTATTACAGCCTAACCCTTATGCTTCTTCCCACCTGTCCCAAGCCATCTACTGGTGGTGAAGCTTTAGTGGGGTTAATATTTTGGGCGGTTATAGCGTACAGTGAGATCAAATGAGCATCAGCATCAGACAAGGGAAACAGCAAGATCTAGTAGGTACAGGTAAATTCAACCCTTCCTTCTGACACCAGGTGGTCCTGTTAATTCAAATTGACAGTGGAAGAGTTCCTAAAATTCTCTGCCTTTATTTTATATATCTTTTTAAAAATAAATTTAGCTTTTATCTGCCACTTTCAGTGGTGTCAAGTTCTTCTCAGGGGTTTTTTTTCTGTCTCAAAACTTTTTTCACCTCTGCATTTAAGACCACAGACAGCTTCAGCTGATCAGAAATGCATTTTTGGCAAAAGAAATATTTGCACAGAAAATTTTGCCCAGCTGTAGTCATAAGAGTTATTGAAAGCTTTTCTCACAGTTCTTCTGGTAAAATGCAAAAATAGGATGTCCTTATGCAACACAGAGATTGCAAGAGTCAGTGCTTAAGAATTGTGACTCACAGAGTAGGAGCCAAAAAGACAGGCGCAATAAATTCTGTTTCTAAAGAAATAATAATAATAATAATAATAATAATACCATCTTAGAGTCTGACAGGGTATCAGATGAAAAGAGCAAATTCCACCAATTTCATCTGCTCTGGACTTACTTATGCACAGTTTGGTACTTGCCTTTTTACTGATGCTCCATCATCAATTGGGAGAGCAGCTTTTGCAAAGGAGGCACTTTTACAAGAGGAGTGACATTGAAATTTCCTACAAGCCACCAGGCAGTCACTTGACAAGGAGCAAAGTTCAGGCAGCAGCAGACAAAAATAGAAGAAAAAGCAAAGATAGTACTAAGAAACCTGTCCAGAAAGCACAACTCAAATAACCAGCCCTATTAACTAGACAGCTACATGGAAAGCACGTATACCTTCAGCACAAGGTGTTGCCAGTGGGGATTGGTCTGCAGCACGCCTTCCAGATGGCTGCATATATTGCTCAAACTTCATGTAAATACTGTTTGCATGGCTTTAACTGCTTGTGTGCAGAAAATCCCAATCATCACCTGTGTGAGTGCTTATGAAGAAAAATGTGTTTGGCAGCACATGAGTAAATATGCAGGTTTTCTATGGAGCAGTGCTTGTGGATATTTGATTGTAGACATCAACAATATATAGTCCAAGCAGAGCAAAGAGGACTGTGAGGCAGTTTCTAGTCTCTGGCCATACTGTTGTTCAGTTCAGCACAACTCTGAGAGACTGTGCCTAGGTGCTGCAGGGGATCCCCATCCTAGCTAACATCTGGTCACCTAGAGATATATCCATAATGCCAAATCACTATTCCAGAGATTTGTGTTGTAATAACACCTAAATATCCCAATCAAGGCTCATTTTCACTTTATTAGGTTCTATAAGTTCCCACTGACCACTACAGTTTCCGAAATTCACTAGAGTAGGCAGTCGAAATGCAAGAGCTCAGAGACACAAGGGCATGGGAAATCAGGGAGGTTTGACCCCCACAGGCACTGCTATCTGCTACTGGGAGCACTTTGCAAGCAGTGTGATAGTGAGAGACCTGCAAGGCAAAGGGAGGGGGATCCTAAATGATGCTGGTCTCCTGGGAAGGACCTACACATCAGGTGGCTCATCTCTCTAGCAGGAATTCTACCTTTAATTCACTGGTGGGTCTGGTAGTCTTGTGAAAGTTTAAAAGCAAATCTGCAGGATGGTACCATACTTGTTCCGCACCTTTCTTCACCAGAAGGGCTGAGGCTGCTTGCAGTACATGAGCAAGCCCTGTCCTCTGTGGAGGAAAACCTTGGGGTTCTTCTCATTGAGTTTTCCCAACTGCAGGTGCAGATAGCTTGGCTTCACAGTTCCTAAGATTCAGCACACAACCAAGTGTCTGTGAGAGGAGTCCCTTTCCCTAGGCCTCTGCTCTCTCACAGCAACGGAAGGGGATCCATCACCTCCAGAGGGAAGATGGGGTCACCCATCTGGACTTGAGCTTCTCCTTTCCTTCCTGCTTGCACAGGGGAGTCATCTGAGAGATAGCAGTGGGGGACCACACTTGCTTGGGTAGCTCTCCCTGCCTTCCCTGGAACAAGGGGCTTCCTCCCTCTGAGCATCATGACCAAGAGTTTCAGTGCAGGTCATTTTTCCTGGGAGTTCTGCGCAGCCCCCATTGCCCAGAAGGCTTGAAGAGCATAAGTGAGCATTGTTTCCCCCGCATTGTTCCCTGGCCCTCCACTTTTCCCAACTCCTTCTTACCTCATCCTCCCCTTGCTGGCTAGAGAGCTGTAAGCCGCTGATTAGCACTTCATTTGACAAACAGGAAGTCAGGAAGAAAAGCATCATTTTCAGAATTAGAGCCTCGGAATGAATTGAAGGAAGAAAGGGGGAAGAAGGGCAAAAAAGAAAGCAGGCCCTGCACACTTTCCTAATTGCTCGTTAGAACCAATGGCCTTTGTGGTTCCTTCCCCCTGTGTCTTCTTTATAAAAGCGTTTGCACAAGACATTGCTATTGTCTGCCAGACAGCCTCAGGGTAGGACAAAATGAACTAATTGATTTGCAGTTATGTCGCGGTGAATAGCGCTAAACATCCATCTGCAGATTCCTTGTGAGGAGTGATTAATAATTTGTACTCCTGGGCCTGGAAGCCTGAATACCCTTTTTTCATGTAAAACTGAAGCATTTCATTCTCTCAGCATCAGAGATATCTCGTCTACATTGTGGGTTACAAGGACGAGGTCAGGAACGACTTGCTAGCGTTGCTGCATAGGCCGTTGTCTTTGCATGGGTAAAACCCAGCATGGTGGTGGGATTAATGGGAATTTGTAAAGCTGACACACGTACTGTACAGCATGCCTGCTATAGCCATTCCAACGCAGTTGCTCCCGGTCCCCTGTCATTGTTCCAGGGACAGAGGATTTTATATGAGTTTTCGAAGGAAGCGCATAGAGACTGAAAATTTATTTCGAACGCAGAACCAAACCATAGACTGAGACAGTTTGGAGGATTAGGGCTTGGACTCAAATTTCAGGATTTCTGTGAACACCATTTCTATAACTGCCAGGGGGAAAACTCTAGTGCCAAACACACATAAGTTTAAAAGGTCAGGCCAAAAACCTTCACTTGAATACCACCTATGTGTTGAAAGTTACATGCAAAATGCCTAAAACTGGTCTAGTTACAGGGGAGTCTGCAAGGCCCCTCCACAGAAGCTCCTGCTTGTGGACCTGCTTTACCAGGACATCCCTCCTGTAAGAGTTGCAAACTCAAAGGATGTACATGGTGGGGTTGTCGACATGTTGCATCTGCCTGAGCTTGGAAAGCTATGATCGCCACTTCCAGCCCCATGTCTGATGGTCTTTGCAGTTGTGTCCCTAACTCCACCACTCATTCTCAGTTCTTTCCACCTCCACCTGGAATGAAAAGCTTGTAGCTGCTCTCTGAGCCATTTCCTGCTTCCTAATGAAATCTATCGGCCTCCTGGGGAGAAAAAAACATCAACTCAGCCAACTCTTAATGAAGTCATCTGTTTTCATGGTGTTACTGGTGCCCTCTACTTTCCTAGCTCATTAAAAAAATTAACAGCCTTTGGATTCATCCAAAGATCCAGAGATGAGATTTATCTGGTCAGAGAAAATCACTTTCAGTGATTCTACTTCCAGTGGAAAAACATTTTTCTTCCTTTGTGACCCATTCTATTCCTACATTACTTGCACTCTATCCTATGCCTTGAGAGTTTTTTCTCCATTTATAAGCAGATGTCTATGTGGCCTTGCCTTATTGTTAGCTTGCTACCTCTCTGGTTTGGACTGCTTCAGCCCATTCTCTCTGAAATCAAATCAAGAAGTAGTTCTGGGAATGGTTTTCTCCAGGAACAGATCTGATGCTCACTTTGTTATCCACAGTCCTACAAATCTATCTCAGAAGGCTTTGAACCTTCAAATGTCCCCTTTCACACTGCTGCACATTTACCACTAATCCCATGTATATTTCATGCCACAAAACCCATCCTGGTGATTGCCCAGATTGCTTGATGGTCAAGGACTGAATATTGTCCTTTGTGAGAAGTGTGGACACAGTTTATGTGCCTGAGACAGATGTGCATAAAGGTTCAAGACAGATTGGTCTGGTTATGCAACATCAAATTCTGGTTTTCTTCTAGAAAGGCTTCATCAAAGCTTTTGAGCACTTCTCTCCCTGCAATTACCAGAAGGGCATAAGAAGACAAAGGTTTTTAAAAGAGCACACCAACCCCAAACACTTCCATGGTGAAACAAGTCAAGAACATTTAATTATTCTATTTTATCATACTCTACAAGTCAGCCTGATGATTCCTGGTTGTTCTCCTCTGCTGCTGGGGAAATTAGCTCTTCTGAGTGCTACGTTGCAGCATATTAGCTAAAAGTAATTACTCTAAGTGCTTTTCAAGAATATCTTTGGGTAATGTATTTGATATAGCTCTGAAAATTATTGTGTGAGGAAATAATGAGCTAGGAGAATAGAAACTGCATATTTCAAAGAACTTTCCCTATAACCTTTTGGGGGAGATAGGCTCTGGTCACTCATTGAATATAGTAGGAAAGCTTTATAAATGTATGGTGCTGTAAGTGGAGTGAGATTAGATTGGATGGGGCTTTAAATGAGAAAACCTATCCATTTAGAAGAGTGTTAGAAATGCAAGATTGATGGTCCCAGGGATTTCTGTAGACCAAGGGAAAGAGCAAGGCTATGGGTATACTGTCATATTCTTTCTTTTCTTTTTAGTTCTGTATAGCTGGGGCTAATTTATCACACTGCAACACAATGACCTGAGCATAAACAAATGGAGTACAAAGGTTTGGATACTTTATGGAAACATATTGCTTATAAACATGACCTTGGACAACAGCATAAGACTTGCTCCATCTCTGAGTTTCTGAGGGTAATAGCAAATGATCAGTGTGTCCGTGCTGCTGAGTTGACTCGTGAAAATCATTGTTACAGTAGTTACTGAGGCCAAACATATAGTCCCATTCAGAAAAATCAGTAGGAATGTAACAGAAAGCATCGTTATGACATTCATTTCTACAAATCCATAAAAATCCCCATCTCCTGAGTCCTTTTCCTGGTGTCTCTGGGCAGCTGACAAACCAAGACCACAAAATTTACTGTTATTCCAAGCAGGGATACAAAGTAAAAAATCTGGACTTTGTTTAGAGAGACAAAGGGCATTGAAAAATGTTCAGTATCATTTTTTTCTATGTCATCACACTATCTGACAGTCAGGTAAAACTGACAAGCTGAATTAAGAGGTGTTGCACCTGTCAAAGCAGAAAGGCAGCCATGGAAATCTAAATCTGTAGTGAGTGGTCTGGGCCTCATCTCCCTGCCCGGCTTTCTATGAAGGAAGAGAAGGTCCAGGTGACCCATCCCATCCGACCCATGGGGCTATCCCCATCTCGAGGCAGAGCTAAGGTTCCACACCAGAACGGGTGCAAAAGAAGCAGATGTGAGACAGCGTGGGATGCCAACTGTAAAACCCTTCTGCTTCTCCCAGCCTTCCCATGCAAGGCTTGGTGGCAGAGGTGACACTGGGGAGAGCAGAGGAACGTGCCTCTCTCTCCCGAAAGCCTTGGCGTCTCTGGCCACTTCAGACAGGCCATTGAGCAGGGCAGAGAGGCTGCGCATTGTGCCCTTTTCCAGAGGGCTGTCTGCCCTCCATTTGTTTGCCACACATCCTGTCTTCCTTTCTGTTTGCTTCACACATCATCGCCTTCATTAATCGTCCTCCCCACTCCCCATTTGGGCCTTTGGATTTTCGGTTCACCATGGGTAATTCTAATTACCTCAGGCATAAAAAAATAAAATAAAATAGGAGCTTAAGTAGGTGCACTTCATTCTTCAACCGCCTTTTACAAGCAGTTCAGTGCTGACTACCAAGGGAATCTGATTAAATTAATTACCCTGATTGGCTTGTTTAATCAACTGCTTGGTTTAATTGGGCCTCGCTAATGCGGAGTGGTGGAGTCCATGGTGCGTAATGTGAGAACCAGGAGACCCGTAACACCGACGGTGACACCACTACAGAAACCAGCCCGCATTCCCAGCCTAACGGGGGGATTTTAATAAATGCAGACCTCAGCTGAGAGCCTAACTGTATTCTCAGGAGCCTGAATGGGCTGGAGGTTTTAGTGATAATTAAAATTGCTAGCAAAAAAAAAAAAAAAAAAAAAAGAGGGTAGGGGGAAGAAGGAAAAAAAACTCTCCAACCTTTTCTTATTAAAGGACTTGTCCTTTGCCCCTCCCCCTCCTAGCTGTGGCCTCCAAACTTGAAGCAATATTGGGAATCCTGTCTGGCTCTTTCAAACAACACTTCAATTCATCAGGGCAAAGAATCTCTCCTCCTCCTCTGTCTCCCCATCCCTGAGATTTTTTACTCCCATTTAGAGCACACATGGCCGCAAATAGACAGACAACAGAGTTACAAGTTACCTGCACTAGGTAAATCCATGCTGGGTACCTGGGGAGGTTTGTAGAATACAAACAGCTTCTGTGTAAGCATCCTGGGAATAATGGTGATTCCTACAGCTCTAATTACTAGAACAATAATAACCTGGAGAGCATCCTCTTGCCTTGTCCTGTCTCAGCTCTGACTCCCCGCGCCCCTCCCTGCCCTCCGCTTGCTCTCGCAGCAGGGAGGGTTGAGGACGAAGAGCTGAACACACTCCTGATTTAGCAATGTTCCACTCATCTGGGGCCAATATGTTTTATGGTGACACGCAGAGTGAATTTGTTATTCACTGAGGATTTTCTTGAAGCCAGCGACAGACTGGCAGTCCAGTTGGCATTAGCATGAGCATCAAACTTCTGCAGTCAGCATTATATTCCAGTGCAGGGTTTCCCTGAGACATAGTGCACACTACTTGGGTACAAATGAATTTAATGCTCAATTGTCCTACGTCTCTATTTTCCCACTGTAAAATGGAGAAAGCGGCACCAAAATACTGTGAGGATGAAAAAGTGTAATGTTTTGGTTGTCACAGCCCTGTTATGGATCCTGGAGCTCTTCAAGCATAGTATTTGCAGGTGATCTTACCAGCTTAAAAACAGTGTCAATCTAGCTGGCCACATGCAGCTTTTATTTTGAATTACTCACAAAACTGTCTCTTTTTTCTGCAAGAGGGAATGGTGAGCCCAAATGAAATACATTTATAAGGGAAACCTGTTCAGCTTTGTCTATCTCAGGTTCCTCAGACCCTTCACATGCTACCCTGGAACATGAGACACCACCAGTGTCTACCAGGTAATGCATACATTGTGGAAGTGTCCTTTGTATTGTCTTGCCCATAATCCACAACAAATGAACACCGTGGTTCATAAGTTCTAATTGCTTTGGTAAAGTCTCTCCTTTTAATTTTGTGGTTTGCTCTGGGCTGAAAAACATCCATATAAGTGAGGATGTAAAAGCATTTTAAAACCACAGGGAGCCTCAGTGTTGCGCTGGAGAGGAAATCAAAACTTTCCTTCATGGACTGAGTATGTTTTGTATCCCAACTGATCATGCTTAAAAGGTCATGAGACACCACCTGCCCAACTGGAGTTATCACACCAACTGTCCAGAAAGTGCCAGATGCAGGATGTCTAAAGTGCAGTGATGGCAAAAATCATTGCCATTCTTATGACTGAGAGCATAGCATTTTTCAGCAGAATATACCCAGTCAGGTATGAAAAAGCAATAACCATTTGCTAATATTTCTACTCTTTCAGGGTTACTTGGAATAGTGCTGTTGTGATCTCTCTCCCCATCCTTCGGCCCAGCAACATCCATCTGGGACACCTAATGAATGATAGGTAAACATAACTTTTCCCAGCAAGACAAGATCTGTTTCAAACTCATGACCTGCTGACACTCGTTCATTATGTAGCCTTCTTCTGAGAGACAGGCTGTTTAGGAAAACTATTGACCGGCTATATGCTCCATACAACCATCCCTTAATTACAGGACAGACCTTATTAGTAACTGTGTGATGATACCAAAGGGCTGCTGAGCAGTTGTAATGTATAGGGTATCACGGCCGCTTGGTGCTTCACCGAGACAATGTGGTGCCATGAGATCTGTTGCAGAGCCTGTGGAGCTGGAGGAGAAATCCTGGCTGGCCCTCATCATGGCTGAAACAGGGCCATATTTCACCAACACTTTCTCCAGCAGCCATCCCTCCTGTTATGTACAGATCTCATCTAACACTTACGAAGATCAATGGAAAATTTTTCACTGTCATTCATTGGCTTTGGGCGATGAATTATTTGGAAGTATCATGAGATATATATTAGTTCTTGCAAAATCCTTCACAGCCCTTAGCAATGTCCTTCATTCAGATCATATGCACTGGATTTAAGAGAACTCCCTTTCTCACAGTGAACGACCCAGCTTCAATTAAACATGCGATATCCATGCAGCAGCGTGTGGTATTGCTCCCCTGTTCTTTGGTGGCGAGGACAGAAAGGCTAAACGGAAGGATTCATCTAAAGTAAATCATTCCAGCTAGCTAGCTAGCTATTTCTTGCTGATGAAAGAATGACATTGAACACAGAATTGCTACTTAGCAAACACTTTCACTTCCCATTCTTCAAAATGAGATCTTGGGAACTGATCTTTTCCCTTCTCAGAGAGCCTCAGAGTGGTTCACCTGGCAAGGTAAACAACCTTATTGAGCTTATGAGGTTTAGCTGAAGATCAAAGTAATTTGGGGATGATACAAGTTTTAAGTCTCTTTTCTAAAACAAATGATGTACTAGTTTTTCATCTTTGTTTTTTGTTTGTTTTTTTGCTTGTTTTTCCAGTTCCAACGGCCTGCACTAAAACACGTTATTACCCATAAAAGTGGAATATCTCCACTCCACCAGAATGATGCCAAGCTATCATTACATTTAAATGGCATTTTAACAGCCTTTGCATTTTCAGGGCTTTTCACCTTTGCGTTTGTAAACATAGAAAATTCAAGAGCTGTTGAACTTCATACCTTTCCATATATCCTGTGTCTTTCCTAGTGGCATGAGAGCAGGGGGGATTTGACCATCGTTGAATCCAAACGATGGAAACCTAGACAGTTGACTCTAGAGTCTTGGCAGTGCCATAAGCAAATAAAACTGCTCTGTGTTTAGCACTTCATTCGTTCCAGATGGGTTGTTTTCCCCATTCTGCAGTCATCATCCTGTATCAATACAAAGCCACGAATGATATTTCTGAAGCATCTTGCTTCAATGAAGCTGTCCTAGATGGGCTGTACTAGTGGTTTTGAAGTTGCCTCTGGGTCTCTTATGTGGTTAGGCTTACAGATGTCTTCTGTGGTCTTTCTTTACCAGCCATCGTTTCATTCTCATGTCTTCCAGATTTCCAGATATGTCCCGTCTGTGTCTGCTTGCAGGAAGGCTCCCCGTAAAGCCCTCCCATATATTACAAAAGGATCTGCTCCTGGTTTTGCTTCACATAATGCAATGTATGGTGTGCAAAAACCTAGGAACTGACAATCAGATTATTGATCACAACCAACACTTCTGGCTCCTTAGTGTCTAATCCTACACCCACCCTGGAAAGTGGTTTTAGGTTTGTTGAATGAGTCTGCAACGGATGAAAAGGTCAGACATATGGGCCTTAAACCAGGCAGAGTACAGGAACTTCTCATTTAGTTTGTCCTTCTAATTTGACTCAGTCGCAGCCTGTATAGTTCCTGCAGCTATAGCTATCAGTCTTTCTTGAGAAGAAGCTCTTATCTGCCCAGCTTTCCTCATCAAATCAGGACAGATTCATTTGCAAACCTGGCCTACATCTTGCACAGGGCAAGCTCAAGGTAATGAGCACTCCTGCCCATGACTCCTCTCTGCATGTTGGAAGGGAAGTTCAGCAGAGCTGTGTTGGCTCTCTTTGGAAACGGACTCCTACTGCAAGGAGGGAGAAAGATGGAAGGATGCAGGCAAGGAGCTGGGGTTTGAAAGACTAAAATGCCAAGCTCCTGCCTCAGCTACAGCCCACCTGTGCCACTCAGGACAAAATGTTTGTGGGACATTCACAGCACAGAGTAGAAAATGACATAAATATACATCAGACCCATGAGGCTAGATCCAAGTAGCTCAGCTTGTGCAGAGGAGCTACGCTGCACACATTTGGGGAGCCTTCACCTGGCTCTGCTCCCAGGTATCATGGCTCTGCATTAGCAATAAACATGTTAACAACTGGTTTTGCTGTTGTTAACATAGACATGGCACTGTCCATGTGTGTCTAGACACCAGTTGAAACCAAGTGAGAACACATGTCTCTGAACTATGCTTTCGACACAAACCCTTAGTGTTTCCCTGGTTTTACCCCTTATAACAGCACAGGCTTTGTGGGTAACAGAGAGATTGCAGTCACTCTTTAAAGCAGACCTGATTATTTGACCACTCAAAAAAATCAATCGGGAAACAAAGCTGCTGGCCAAAATCAGAAAAACAACAGTAGCAGAATCATCTCTGAGTCTCTGATACCACAAGGGAACCGGACACCAGAGACTGGTTCAAGGTGTTTCCTCTTCAAAATTCCTTTTTTAGAGAACTGAGTAACCTCATGGTTTTTGCACCGGGCTCTGGGCTGATGTGAGCAGGGCCGTAGGGGTGTAACTCTGTACAAAATATGACCCTGGCTTAGCCCAGCGTGACTCTGGCAGGGCTGTGCACAAAGCTGCAGAACCTGTGTGAAAATGCCCTCAGTCAGGCTTGTAAAATGTTGTAGTTTGCAGCTGAGAAGGGATAAATTAAACTAACAATCATGACAGCTATTTAGAAATAAGTAATCATGTTTCATGGGGTAAAACAACATCTGAGGCCCCAGAGAGTCTGTACTTTGTATTTTTAATAGTTCTTTCACTGCAACAACACTCTCCCCTCCACTTAGCTGGGTTGAAGACCCCAAGTTCAAACATTTCCCCACTGCTCTCTCCCTGGTTTATTGCAGCTCTCATCTTTACTATCACTCTGAATGACTGTCTTTTGTGAGGAGAAGGGCTCATTAGCTAGGAATTGATAAACAAAGCAGAGGGTGGAATCAGAGCTCCCTGCTTCCCAAAGCAGGCTGCTTCAGGGGCTGTGGTGGCCTCCCACCCAGGACGCTTTGCACAGAGCCCAGCTGCAGCCTGTCTGCAAACATGTTGGTGGACAGGCTGTCAGAGGGTTGAGCCATCACACACTGGCCTTTCTGGAAATTGTGCACTGAGGGTATGAATAATCTGCATTTCAGAAAGTCGCAGAGGCAGAGGTTGGCTGGTCTCCTTGGGCCCACATGCGGTGTGCTTTGGCAACCAGGGAGGGGGTGGGTGCTGGATTTGGTACAGCGCTGCCACTATGTCTTTGGTTTTCAGCAGTAGTGAAACCTCAAATCCTAAACAGAACATGAACTTCCATTACAGGGGACATGTGGACTTACCTTCTACATAAGTCTGTATCTTTTTGAAAATCCCATTATATCTACCAGTGTTGCATACATGCTCTTAGTACTCTGGTGCTTTAAGGAGAGCTAAAAGCAATTTAGTGAAAATATAAGTGCAGTAAAAGTGGCTTTGAAGCAATTTGGCAATGATAATTAATGGCTAGCATCTTCAAAGAAGAAGGATAAATTTCAGGATAAATTCCCTATGAGAATAGAGAATATCAATGAAAAGGAAATAGTGCAACCAACCAATCTCTTATATGCATTCTCTCAGTTGTTATTTCTCCATATAGAGACAATACTCTTCCCCATGGTCCTTAAAGTTGGTAAGGAGAAAAGACTAAAAGTTAAAAGTTATTTGGGAAAAAAAAAGCCAAAAAATATATTCAGGCTACAAAGCTGGTGAAGGGTCAAGAGCACAAGTCTTATGAGGAGCAGCTGAGAGAACTGGGCTTGTTTAGCCTGGAGAAAAGGAGGCTGACAGGAGACCTTCTTGCTCTCTATAGATGGGTGGGTGCTGGTCTCCCAAGTAACAAGCGATAGAACAAGAGGGAAAGGCCTCAAGTTGAACCAGGGGAGTTTTAAAATGGAGATTAGGAAAGGTTTCTTCACCCAAAGAGTTGTCAATCACTGGAACCGGCTGCCCAGGGAAGTGGCTGAGAAACCATCCCCGAAGGTATTTAAAAAGATGTGTAGATGTAGTGTTTAGTGACATGGGTTAGTGGTGGACTTGGCAATGTTAAATTCACAGTTGGACTTACTGATCTTGAAGGCCTTTTCCAACCTAAATGATTCTATGATTCCGATTTTTCACATGGTGACAGCTAAGTGAATGGGGAGCTGAGGCAGAGAAGTGCAGGACTGGTTACAGGTGAGACTATGTTTTATTTATGCCTAAAACTCTCGTGTGGTGGGGGGAGGATGTGGTATGATTTAAAGCTATTCAGATTAGAAGCTTATAATCTTTTTTGAAGTTCTAGCAGAAGACCTCCAAACCAGAATATTTCTTCAGAAGAAATTCCTCCAGGAGAATTCAAAGCAATTCACACAGATGCAAAGACATGCTTAAAATCAAAGTCTGGATGCATGTACTGCAGTTATCTTACCTTCCTCTCTAAACAGTACTAGAGTATTTGTCTATCTAAAGTGGACTTGAAGATGAGGAGTTCATTAATCTTATTGATATTACAGTTTTGTCCTCTATTAGGACAAGAGGGACAGAAGGTCCCAAGCACCCAGTATTGGCAGATTCGGCCTCAATGAGTATGAGCAGGTACATTTTCAGAAGTGGTCACTTGGTGAAGCTGAGCAGAAACAAAACTGTCCCCAGCCAGCTGCTTTCTGCAAACACCCTCACTCTTCCCATGGACTAGGAAGTAAATTTCCAGGGGCAGAAAGTGATTTGGGGGCCGATGACAATCTGCATGTGGTCTGGAGTGGAGCTAAGTTCTGTGCTGCAAGGGTAAGCCAGCTACAGCACGTTTTCTGAAGAGCTCAATGGATCATTTTCCATTTGCAATGTCTGCTTTCGAGGAAAAATAACTTCACAGTTACGATAGGATTTTGATGGGAATTGTAACACTTTATTTTTTTCTATTTCTTGGATTAAAAACCTGAAAATAATGTGAAATCAAAGGCTTTACTCTGTAATGTTCTCAAATTCAAATGTTGACATAAATTTTCCCGTCTCCTATTTTTCTCTTTTTTCTTCTTTTCCAATAAAGAAAATGCACTTTTTTGTTTTCCTTCCTTTCCCAAATACCTTTTTATATCTATCTTTTTTCCTTATCTTAGGTGGGGAAAGGAAAAAGAGAGGATAACAATGGAGAAAAGGATGACAAGCTATATTAACCCCAAATACTTTCTTTTTCTGAGAAACTGAAATCAAGCAAAATGGTCTATTCCCCATATGAGCATTTTCAAAGAGTTCCGGACTTCCCCATCTTGTTTGGAGAATAAAAAGCTTAATTTCCTCATGTATTTTGAACACACATGCTCCTTTTCATTTTTCCTCTTTAGGTCCAATATGACTCCTAACCCTCATATTTTTCTTCACAGCACTGGGGGAACAGCACTTTATCAATGGGAATTTCTATTTTGTGAGATAGAGACTGTGGGAATTCCCCTTATCAAAATGAGTTAACAAGCTTTTACGGAAAGTTGGGTGGTTTGAATGATAAAAAGTGTGGAAAAAATGACTCTGATCTTTTGTCATTAAGCATTAAAACAACTGAATTCTGACACGAAGGAAAACCTGATACTCATGTGGGTAAAGGAAACTTTATGTTATCCCAGTTTCTCAGAGTTGCCCCAAGTTTTCTGGAGAGTCAGTGTGGTGACAGAGAAGTCTCAATGCTCAGGAGTCTCTGAGATCTTTTCCTGTACTGCAGGGCAAGGTCAGGGTACCCCTGTGTCCTAGAAAATATTGTGCTTGGTAACTTTCTGAGGCCTTTTGCATTCAGAGCATGGTAAAGCAGCTCTTGGGCTACTCCATTTTATACATGCAATTAAAGCATTATAGGACACGAGATCTAAAAAAGCATTATATTTTCTTTTGATGATAAGGTGAATAATGTGAATAAACCTCTGGATCTGGCCCAAAATCTCCAACATGTTGTGTTTAGGCTCTCATTTTACCATTTATTTCTGGAACGAGGCAAGCCAGAAGCATCATGGAACATTTTATAATTTCTAGGAGTTCCCAGCACTACTTTAGTTCACACAGATATCTCACCCTTGAGCACACATTTAAATGTGCCCCACAAAATTTGTAGATACACTGTCACTGGTGCTCTAGAGAAGGCAAGACCTCAAGTACCATAGCTAAAGCTGTTTTTAAGCCTGATGTAATCTGTAATGTGTAATGTAACTAGCTATTGACAACAGAATATCGGATGCTGCTAAGATATGCATCCAGTTCACAAGGCCCTTCAAACATGGTCTCCTTTTCTTTTTGATGCAATCACTGAAGCACAGTGAGGCATGTTCCCCTGTAGGCCGTGGCACAGCCACCTCCCAAAGGCATTGCCCAGATGCTTGGCTCGTGCTACCACCCAAACAGACCAACAGAGCAACTCTCACGTGGAAAAAAGCATCGCACAGACACATGCACACAGGCGCACACACACCCTACAGGCATCTGTGAGTTATGAGGTGTTAAATCCCTCATAGAACTCTGGTGACTTCATAAACCACAAAAATGATGGAATTATTGCCACATAATGAGAAATGTTCTCATCTTTCAATTTTATACACTATATGGAGCAGGAGCCCCAATTCTTTCTCATTTCCTCTTTGGAGATTTCCAGAAACTTCTCTCTTCTGCTCTCTGGTGTGCAGATTGCCTCCCATAGTTTCACCTTCTCCTGGTTCCTTCAGCTGCAGAAAGATCCATTGCTGTTGTGACCAAGACACTGCCATGTACCCTACATCTGTTCCTGAGCAAGTCTCTCCAGGAGAAAGGTTGTAGACAAGTGAGAATTTGATTGGTTTATATGCCTGTGGCATTTCCTCATCTCGTAGCAATCTTCATCCAGAGGAATTGCATGTTAAATTGAAGGGAAAACATAAGAGAAGCAGCATTAATCATTCTGAAATTTGTCTTAGTGCGGTTCCCTGCTTAGAGCCAGCAGCTGAGAGCTGAGTCAAAGTGTTTCCTTCAGAAGGGGATCCAGTCCGGAGAACAGAGTATTTACCTCCATCCTCAGGAAACTGTGCCAATATCTAATTATGCTCGGCATAAGAAATTTTCATTTTATTTTCTTCAGTTTTCAGCCACTAGACCCTGTTCTGCTTATGTCTGTGTAATTAAAGAGGACTAAAACTTTGCAGATCCATTGCCTTTACAGGCAGCTGCAGTCTGTGACCAAGATATGTCTTAATCTCGTACCCATCAGCAGACCAAAATAATTTAAAATATTGCAGAAATGCATGCATTAAATAGAAAAATCAATCTACAGGGAATTTGGAACTATATGGCTGAGGTAGCTTAATACTGGACCTCAAATATTCAGTGTGTACATAAATATGCACATTTTAAAGCTTAAGCAATTAAAATACCATGAAGACAGAAAGTGCAAAGTAAATTTAACAGCACAGGCTTTTGTTTGGTTATTCTATGACTCATTTCACTTAGGTACTTTTTGCTGCTGTCATTTTGTTTTGCTTGGGCATTCCCTTAAATCTTAAAAACTTAATTCAGTGCTGTTGAACAAACCGCAGCTATGCACAGGCTGGGTTCTGGATCAATACTTCTCGCCCACATGGCACAGGACAAGGAAAAGCCTGCAGGAAAAACATCCCTTTCTGCCAGTCACTTCTTCAGGGCAGTGGTCAGTAACTTGAGCACCAGCAGATGAAAGCTCTGGGTATGTTGCTCCCTTGTTAGTGGCAATCCATAATGGTGAATGAGACCTTCATAGGAGGTATGACAGGCTCCTTCATGAATATTTTCACTTGCATGTAAACTGCTCGAATGCAAGATTTCTCTGCCAAGATCAATAGATTACAAAAAAAGTGGAGTATACAGATCATATTGTTTCAAATAGCCAGAAGAATCACAGAACTGTAGTTCATTTAGATTTCAGACGTACCCACAATTATCCTCTCCCCTCTTCTCTACTCTGACCAACACCCCTCTATGCTTTGTCAGGTTTACAGTAGACTTTTATTCTATCCTAGTTATCTATTTCTTTCCTTTTATTCTGACCTATCCTACAACTTCCTAAAGAGTTGCCATAAACCATGGAGAAGGTCTGAAGGCTAAGATGCTAAAAGGTCATCCATTGGCCACAAAAGTACCGGGATGCATCTTTGCATAAAGCAACACCCATCCTGGCATAAAGTGATACCCATCTTTTAGCTTTGCCAGCAGTTCAAAAATACCAGTTTCTTTCCAAAAAGAAGAAAAAGAGCTAGAAATGCAAAGAGCATGGACCAGTTCTAGATATACTGCTTTCAGAAGTAAAGATTCCCATAAATTAATGTATTGCTCATACATTACTCCTTAGTATCATCTGTGAGGTTGAGGTTTCTTACATGATTTGCCACATGTTCAACACTAATTGGTTAATTACATTTCTTTATTGGTTATTCTACAAGCCGCATGTAAAAATCCTAATGCCAGAAGTGATAAGGTTGTTTCCAAGTAAATCCTGGGAAGCAAAGGACAAAAGCAAGATAAAAATACCAGTACCAGTCTAGTACCATCAAGTACTACAACTTCCCCTAGATACATTGTTGTGTTCTGAAAAATTCATTAGGACATTGCAACACTTCTCTACGTGGCATAATTCCTGCTTGCGACAGCATGAGTATATGCAAAAAGCAGCAAAAGATCTTCGTATCCAAGTTAAGCAGTTGTCAGCGTGTCCAAATTTTAGTCAAAATTCCCTGAGTGAGAGGAATGTGACACCCCTTTTGAACTCATTTCCAGTTATTTTTGTTTGTAAATAGTCTGAGGTCATTAATCAACTGAGCTTCCTTAAACCATTAGCAGAACTGCCGTTCTGCTTGGTTGTTTCTCTTTGAAGGGGATTACAAAACTATTTGCTCTAGTTTCAATCCACATGGGTTCCTGCTTGGAGCTGCATGCTAAGTTTTGGGACTGAGCAAGTTCTTCATCTGGTTTCACGTCAAAACCATCTGAAGTCACAGAGTTCTGCACTGAACTGATGCAAAGCCATAAATTGTCCAAGTTTGCTATGGATTGGACCAAGTGTATTTGTTGTAGAAAGGGTGGGAACTGGAGCAAATCCTTGAGGGAAAATGAGATACATTTAAAAAAAAAACTCAAGACCAGGCAAATGTTACATCATTTCAGGTTTCACAGCCAACATATTTAGAACTCTTTTCCTATCATTTTGTCCAGAAAATGGGACCTGGCCCACAATGTTCTTCCTAAAGGCTAGCAGAAAATTATCTGAGATGGGAAAATATTCCAAGTTTCTTTTGTAACTGCATGAAGCTCCACGTATTTTTTAATCCAGAGAACTCATGTATCTTTTATGTTTATGTCCCTAAACTTGTGCAGATTGGTGGAACTGGCATGGCATTTATCACATTCAAATATCCAAGCTAGGTACAGTCACAATTGGAAACAGATAACAAAGGAGGATGTCATCATTTGTTTGTGCAATCACAAAGCTAGCCAGTGTGCTATACTGTGTGCTGAGGATCAGAGATTAAGGGAAACAATGTTAGCTTCTCAAAAATAACTTTGAAAAACAATTCTGGAAAAAAATCATCTGATTTTTCATGAAAGAATAGTTTTGAGGAAACCACAGTCTGATTCTTCTAGCAGGGAAAAAAAAATCTAAAAAGATTGTATCCCTTTTGGGTAAATCTACTTTGCCAAATTCTCACTCGTTAAACCAGAGCTCATTTTAGATGGAGATGATGTTGTATAAATCTTAAATAATATAAAATAATTTTTTAAGTATATAAATATTTAAATGATTTATTTTAAAGAGTAAGTTATTTTCAAGAATTATTTATTTCATGTTCAGAAGTTTTTCTTCTTGTCTTTCAGATGTTTTATTGCACGGCAAGAGCTGAAAGTTTTAGACAGAACATTAAAATCCTATCTCATCTTCCTGAGCTGTTTTATGAGGTCAGATTATCACTGTTGTCATTTCAACTGACCATGAGAAGTTTAGTGGTATCTCCTACTAGAAAAACCGGTTACGCTTTGGGATGCATGAGCCAGAACTATAAGAGCCAAAAAGCACATTTTAACATTTCCTGTTGCTAAAAGACATTGCTCACCAGTTGCAGTCTTATTCTTCATCAATGCTAACACTGCCTGGGAACAGACACGTTCAAACACTTTATTTCAGTTTATCCCTTAAGGATGATAGGGCATCCCTAAAATCTCTGGCCATGATTTGATTTTCCAAACATAGTCATCCACTGCCATTTGAGACAACTTAAGACCTGTAAAAGACCCATGTGGGCTTGGCTAATGCCATGCAAGACCTGTAGTAGTCTATGCTCTTCTGGAGGGGGAGATGGTGATCAACTACAAGAATTTCTAAGGCACTAAATTACCACATTTAAGCAGACAAACTCCACCTGTGTATCACATGCAAAGGCCATTGAAACTGGAGCAAGAGTTTTCCAGAGAAGAGGCATGCAAAGGTGGTCATTTACATATATTTATCTAGATTGATTTAGTCTGGAGTTAGGTTTTAAAATAATTAAAGTGAGAGAATTTATTTAAAAAGAAAAGAGAGATGTGATACAAAACAAATGCCTCTCAAACTTTTAATAGAGTAGGATGTTGCTGAGGTATTGGAAATAGGATATTGAAGGTTGAGCTTCCTAGACAGACAAGTACAGAGCAATGTGTAAACAGTGATTGCTGTACCAATAAAGCTGGAACTTGATTAGAAAGAAAGAAAATCTCTTGTAAATGCTGAGATCCAAACCCAAGAGAGTGCTTGGACTCCCAAGGCTTATTTGGGCACCTAACTTTGTATTAAGAACAACAGGAATGAACCGTTGGTCTCATGCACATGTGATCTCTTCGCAACACAAGTATGTCTGGATGTATTCACTCTGTAGGAATAGTGGCTAGTCATGACACTAGTTCTGATTATCCTAAAGCTTCTCCAGAGCTAATTCATGGCTGTGAGGAACTCCTCCACAGCATGAAATCTCAGAGGTTCTTGTGGATTTGCAACTCTTGAGTTTCGGGTGGAGAGTCTGGTCGAGGGGGGCTTCTGCCCAGCTTCAGCTGCAGCTTGCATCGAAACTCTGGAAAACCTCACAAGTTTTGGTGTGATATTCATGTCCATGAGTAATGTGCCCGCTACTTGCTTGTGTTGTAACAAACCTATGGGATGTTTTGGACTTAGGATATAGTCACCTCTGCAGGGTTGGATTTTTCGTCATGTAAAGTTGTTCTGCAACCAAATCAGAGCTCCACTCTCTGTGCACACCTGCGGGTCTCCTGTTGAGCAACTGTCACTATTATGCAGTATTATATCAGTTTTGGCATTTCATAGTATTCACTAATTATAAGCACATCTGTTGAAGAGCAGTTAGATTCATTTCGTAGGGGAATGAAAATCTGAATGTCAACATGTTTGATGCATGCATTTGTTTCCCCTTAGAGTGAGGGTGGGATAAACACTACTTTAAAAATCTGTAATCTTAATTTCTTTTCCAAACAAATGTAAACACTCCTTCAGCTCCTTTGGGGAACATAGCTGGAATATAGAATACTCTGTGGGAAGATGAAGAATCCTAAGGGTAAACATTTTTGTGAATTTCTCCATGCCTGTTCAAACTGATTTAAAATAAAAATAAAATTTTTATTTTAAATCAGTTTGAACAGAGAAAAGAAACCAAATGGAGGTCCACGCAGAGGTCTTGCACCTGGCATCAGTGGGAAATGGCTGTCACTACAGCATCAGCAATGTCTGGATGTGCACCTCCCTTCACACTGTTCAGTCAAGGGCCATACGTGGCTGCAGATGATGTCTCCTTTCACCTCTTGAATCCTGACTCAGATCTAGTCTCATGTTTTGGCATTGCAAGAGAATTGTCTTGCTCAGAAACAAGTTTGTGCAACTGAAATGTTTTGTTTATGTGTTTTAGCAAAGACAACATTGAGAATAAAAAGGTTACCGTTTCATTTACACAATTTTCCTCATTCACAGAAGATGGTCTTAGCAATAAGGTCTCTTATATTATAAGAATGCTTTTCATATCCAAACAAATATTGCATTATCATAGACAATGGGATATAACTACTTGGTGGACTGGAATCCTGCATATGGAACCTTTTGTATTAATGTGGATAGGGACTAATCACAGAATCACAAAATAACAGAATCACAGAATGTCAGGAGTTGGAAGGTACCTCAAAAGATCATCTAGTCCGACCCCCAATGTTTCTGGAGTCAGTAGGGCTGTACCATTGTCACCATCAACTGAGAAGGGAATGCACTGTCTCTCTGGTCTTGTTTGAATTTCAGACTCTCACGGGGCCTTTGCTGTGCTTTGCTGCAGTGCCTCCTTGAGCCAGATCCTTCTTGTGTGTACATATCCCTTGTAGCCAGCTAAAAGCTACCAGCAAAAGAGTGGGTCCTCCAAAGATAACACTATCTCTTAGCCTCAGGTCCTGCGAGAAGCACCAGCCCAAATTTTATTCCACTGATCTGTCATTTTTAGCATACATTTAAATATTTTTCACCATCAGCAGAAACTGTTTCAGGTCCAGATGTTATGTTTTTGGAGAGGGTACGGCTGGTGCAGAGCACACAGAGGTTCTGCACCATAGATGGGTGAGCTGCATAGGCCTGGCAGCTCATTCAGCAGAGATATCAGCCTGATGATGGTTTATGTGCAAAATTCACTACTAAATTAGATGTCCTGGAGTAATCCTGCCTACTACACAGTGGTGAGAGTGCTTGCAAGCCAGTTTATGCCCTTGCACAGATGCTTGCAGCCCTGTTGGGACTGAAGCTGTGCACCACATCAGCACATTAGCAGAGCTCAGAAAAAAAGCCTTAAGTCCTTCAGTGATCCGAGTGTAGTAATTGGGTCAACCAGACCGCTGGCATTAGTGGGAGACAGGAGTAGAGGGGTCCAGCTTTTGTGAGTCACCAACACCACCGGCAGTGTGTTACTGCAATGCCGGGAATTTTCCCTGGCACCACTCTCGTCCCTGCAAGCTCTGCAGTGCACGCATTTTGCTGGGAGAGAAACCCAGTGACCCTGGGATGCACCTCCTCTGAGCTGGGCTGAAGCACACTGTAACACGGAGCACACACAGCTGTGCACAGCAAAGCCCCATGCAGTTCAGGGACACAGTTGAAGTTAAGTTCAAGCTGATCCAGACTGTGCCTTGCAGGATAACTGCATCATAACCAAGCTCTGGCTGTGGTTAGCCGATAGTGCAGACAGGCTGGGTGTTAGTACTCTTCTCAGCAAAGGCTGGTTTTTTGCAGGGCTGTGACAAGCACATGGGTGGTCAAGTGCACTCCTGGCTGCAGCTGCAATGGTGGCAGAGGATACTAAAGAAAAGAGTGTGAGACCGCCACGGTTTCTTATGTCATACAAATAGCAGCATATCCTCCTATGGGCCACTGCATTGGGATCAGCAGATGGACAGACTTGACCTGCTAATGAGTCGGGTGATGACTCCAAGCCAGTCATGATTTGCTGAAACTGTGAAGTTGAATGTGAGCAAAATCACTGTCTGGTTAAAAATGGGTAGGAAAAGAAACAAGAAGAGAAGACAAGAAGACAAGTAGTAAAGACACAAAAAAAGAAAAAATGTCAAAGAAACAGTCCTATTACTGTGTAAACCTCTGGATCATATCCTTAGAGTTGTGATGCATCTTATTCAGAGGAGGAAAAAACTGCTTGAATGATATTGTCTTACACATTCCCATGCTCTACTCTCTTGTGAAAGTGGTTTTAGCGTAGAACTACACTACTTTAATAATATGCACTTCAATAAAAAAGCATGACTTATGCCTCCGTGCAGGAGATAAAAGATGTATAGAAACCATAAAAACACTAATTCAGCATGCAAAGCCAGCAGAGCCACTTATCTTCATGGAATAGTTTAATACCTGTCTTGTTCTTCCTGGAAAGCTATGGGACCATTTATACCTTTAAAAAGCTTCAGTCTGTAAATAGGCATCTAAAATATCTTTCCTATGGCTGGTTCTGTAAAACAGTTTTAAAAGAACAGTTTAATAGGTCATTCTTGCTTTTAGCAGGCTTAGTGTTACATTAGTTGTATCTTCCTCATGTATAAATATAATGGTAGGGAGACAGAAGTGCCTCTAACAGAGATTGCAACCAGAGGGATGCTGCCAGGGTGAGTGTATTCCACAGCATGAATCCTAAAGTATTACTGGTCCTGTAAGTAGAGTGATTAGACCCAGTTCCCTGCTCCCATCTATTTTGCCTTGCCTTGCCTTGCCTTGCATAGAAGTAACAACTGTTCCTTCAGGCCCTCTCTCCTTCTGGAGTCATGAGCTGCACCTCATCAAGGCTTGTCCCCTTCCCCAGATGCCTTGGAGCCTCATGGCTTTTCCTGGCTTGGCAGACCCATATGTCCTGGCTCCTGGGAAGCCTCTAACCATGGATCTAGAATGCACAATATGCCACTATATGTCTTTCACCTAAACTTGGTACAAAATCTGAATACAGTCATAGTTACTATATCTCATCTTTGGGTTGTCTTCCAAGAAAATCATCCTCTCATCCTCAGATCACTGTGAGATATGGCTCCTGGAACAGATACCTCAGTGGCTTTTTGTTCCACCTGATGTGACAGATGGGAAAGCCACCAGGGACTGCCGTGAACAAAGAGAAGAGTCTTAGGGATCCACCTGGCTGAAAACACTACAGATTGCAGTATTTTGGGGTCTAATTGTCCAAAATCTTGAGCTTCTTGAATATGCAGTTACACAGCTCATCACCTACAGAACCTGTGCAGCTGATGCAGAATTAATCTTTAGCTGTAGATTAATAATTTTTAATTGCACATCTCTCTCCTCAGCTCTAATTTCATGCAAACTGCACTTTAGAGTGGTCTGATCTCAAAGTTAGCCTTTTGCAAATACCGAATACATATATTACTGCTCAGGAATGTCATCTGCTCATGTAGCGACCTTGTTCACTTATATCCATGCAACTCCCCATTTTCCACTTTGTCACCCTTTCTTCTTCACCCAACAGAATGAGATTCACTAGACATCATTTCATCAGATGCTAGTATATTTTACTGGTGTCATGCCAAATCTGGCAGTGTATCTCAGTCTGCAGACAAGCGGAAGGCTCCTGTAGTTCTGTCTGCAGCAAATCAGAGTACAGTACAGAGTATAATGGAACATTTAATAGGTACAGCCCATATTTGTTGAATGTTCTGCTGAAGCATAGAAATCATATCCAGCCAACCAGGCTTTTGTGCATAAATCTCGGTTGTACACTGTTATAGTTATGGAACTGTTAGAGATCTGGGACCACTTAAGGAGATATATGCATCACTGGTCAGAGATGCCCAATTTTTATGCAAAGTTAGGATTTTATGCCAATGCTGAAAAGCAAACATCTTCCTGAGGTCATTTAAGATGCTGAATTAGGAGGCTGGTTAGGACTGTAGCCAGTACAGAGAAATTAGGGGCTCCAGAACTGAGTTGAACTCCCCCCACCATGAGGTGCCCACCCAGCTGATGAAAACCCTACAAACTTCTAATGACCAATTGATCAGAGCTGTGCCGAGAGGTGAGGTCTATAATCCCACAATTACAGTCACTTCAGGATACTAATTCTAGTCTCTTCCATGTCTGATCAGCATGGTAAATCCAAATTAACTGATATTTCAGAATAGCTGAAAAGTGTAAGTTCAAAGACATTATCAAGACATTAAAGTAGTAAATATTTCTTCATTTGTCAAAGGTCTACACACTTCTCTCTCTATCAGTAAGCAGGGCTTTGCTCAGCTTCCATCCACATTTATGGTGCATGGAAAAGGTAATTCAGTGAGATTATTAAATAATTTTCTACTTTTATATTTCTTCTATCATGACTTCTGTGTCTCTACTGCCAGGCATTAGACCACTACTTTATAGATCATAGAATCACTTTGGTTGGAAGAGACCTTCAAGATTATTAAGTCTAACCAAAACATAACCCTGCCTAGTCCACCACTAGATCATGTCCTTCAGCATATCACATCATCTATTTGCCTTTTAAGTATCTCCAGGGATGGTAACTCCACCACTTCCCTGGGCAGCCTGTTCCAATATGTACTCTGCTGAGATGTGTACTTTTGGGGGGATATGTACTTTACATATCCCAAGATACTAAAGCACATTTCTACCTCCTTTTAAATAAGAAGCAAGCGATGATACTCATCACTGTCTGTTTTCCTGTTCTTCAAGGTTTAGACAAAATACTCTTTGGTGACCTAGAAACAGTGCACAAAGCTGAAGAAGGAGACTCAATCCTGAAAATAGGGATGTCATGTGGTGAGAGTGTCAGGAGAGGGATTACTGATTTGGTATCTGAAATGAAAGGTCTTTGGCTGGTACCACAACCAGAAACAGCATCTTGTGGCTCTGGGTCATACCACAAACTATGTCAAAGTGACTCATGTATATGTAATGGTACCTGGAGAACGGTGTGGAAACTCCTCTATAGAGGCTTTGTCAAAGTGACAAGGAGTAGATGACTATGTGGTTAATGTTGTTTGTTGCAATATCATTTATTGATGTTGACTAGTAATTTCATCAGTCGTTATTGTTGTGCAATTCGCAGCATTATATAGAAAAGGAAACCTTAAGTTGTTCAATGGGCCATAATATTTAGCAAGGGCAAAGGCAAGGGTAAAATTATGTCAAATCTTGTGTCAGCCTTTGTCAGCATTAGAGCACAAATGTGATTAGAGCCATCTTTGTTCAGTGTGATGCTTAAACATATTAAGAAACCGAAGACATGTTTCTTGATAAGCACAATACCGTCTTGAATTGCACAGTAAAAGGGAAAAAAACCACATCACATGAGGGAAGCCAGAGTCAAGCCATGCAGGGAAATTTTTGAAGGCTGTTTCCTTGTTCTTGGTTCTCCAGCAGAAAGTTTGCTATGCAAATCTACGCAGAGGAATATTAATGGTACCTATGTGGGGACATTTCTTCAAATTAGGTACTTGTTCTCTGGTCCCCCCAGTAACCTCACTGGCATAATAAACTGTCATATAAAAAGCATTTTAAGATGCTTGAGCTGCAAGCATCAAGAAGAGCAGAGAATAACTACCCCTCCCTCTGTGTGTGCTAGAGGATTTTATGCTTGATGCCGTAACCCTAAAGAAACTACACTTAATGCACTTAAGAAATGAGTAATCCCTATCAGGCTGCAACATGCACGTGCACATTGAGTTGTTTCTCTGCAAATGGTGTCGTTATGCTCAGTACGTGGATTCAGGAGTAGGTGAGACCAACAAATATTGGCCTTTATTGGTCCTAGGGCACAGTCTAGCACCTCCCAGAATCTGTCAAAACGTCTAATGACTTGACAGCATTTTCCATGGGTCTTCTGAAACATAACTGTTATCTTTCCATACATCTTTCTACCTACTCATCTTTCTTATATTTTTCTCTTCTTCAGCTTTTTTTTTCTTCTTCCTTGTTTCTTTCCTACTTTTTCCTGCCTCAGCTCCTTGCCTTGCCTAGCTACCTCCATAATTCGAAGACACCCACCTTCCAAAGTTTTTATCTGTGAGCAATATCTTCACATGCACAAATAAAGTCAATTCCTAGCTTTGGTATTTGCAGGAGTTGAGCCTGAAGTGTTAAAGTACAAACACTTTCTGATCAGCCATTCCCTTGATAACAGATGGCCCAATCTATGCTCCAAGATTGTCTTTAACTCTGTCTGACCCAACATAAAACCAAATGTTCATAAACTGTAGTTCACCATACCCCAAGATGTCCATTTTTGGCTGTAAATCTGGAGCACATGCTGTTATCTGAGATTTGTAACCGTCATGTGCGATACAGGGAGGCATGTTAGCTAGCTTGGGGGGAATCTGATCAACACAGGCAAATCAGTGCTTCCTCCAATGACTTCAGCTTCTTCTGAGAAACTTTCTCTGCCAGTATTTTCAATGTGATAAAACTATTTTTATTTTTTTACTATTATTACCCTGGATTCCCAAGCCATAAGAATTATATGCATTAAGGGCAACAGGAATCACATTGCACTTGGATGGGAAGGGGTTTTCTGTGTGAGACCAGAATTTGAGTATACGATCTGCAAGGATGAATGATGCTTCTTGCCATTAGCATTACTTTTGCCTAAAGGGCAGGAAAGCATAAAAAATTGCCACACACAGAGCCCCTAGCATCTACTGAAATAACACCTTGAACTAATGAATTATGAGTAATCAAACCATAGATCTGGCTAAACCTCTCTTCCCTAGCATTCGTTCAACATGCTCCTTTGAGTTGTGATCAAACACTGCTACTTCGAAAGGACCAGGGAGATAGCTGTTACGGGATGCTTGGCACCACCTTGTTTCAGGTGGAAAAGGGATGGATCTGCTATTTTTATAAAGTCACAAAGTCTTTTAGTCAAAAGGTTACACACTGAAAAAAAAATCTAAAATCGCTGAAACTTTCATCTCAGGCTTCAAAATAAGAAAAGATAATTTGTTTTTAAGTAGTCCATAAAATAGACAAATGTTCAGGTTTCATTGAGGAAAAAAAAAAAGTCTTTTCATAGGCATTATTTTTCGTAGGGAAGGGGGAAGGGAAGCTTCTAATCTGTTTATACTAGGATTAATATTAGGAGTTTTGTTAGTTTTTCCAAGGTTCAGCAGAGCATGAGGGGGAAAACAAAACAAAACTTATTTTCAGGAATGTTTACCAATGGGTTCTGGTCATGACTTGTGTTTTGAAACTTGGGAGGCCAGTTTTTGAGACTCACTGTTAGTGTTTAACTTTGGGATTAGGAATTATTGAGTTAGGTTCATTAAAATAGCTGTGTTTTGTCCTTCAAAAATTTAAGAAAACATGGTGTAAGCCTTGGAAGCCAGGTCTCTTTCTGAGTAACAACAGTCTCATTCAGCTCTAAGCATATGGCTGTCTTTGTTTTACAGACCAGAGTTAAAGTACGGGTAGTGCTCCCCATTCTAGCAGAATCGTCAGCTCTGTTCTCAGGGATTCGTGTAGAGCTCAATAATGCTGGTTTAAAGCCTTGAGAAATCTACTGAGCATCCAGCATATTAAAACTACTGTAAGGGTGATGAAGGTCAGTTCTTCCCTTAATTTCATGTTCAGATCCTAGTTTGAAGGTGGGAAGGAGGAGAGCCAACATCACAGATGAGATAAGGCTGGCTAAGGGCATCTCTGAATTCTCTGAGCAGAGCAATGGATGAAGATACTGAAATATTCCCCAAAAAAAAACCCTGAGGAGGAACTGCTCCCAAATGTCAGCATGCAGATGTCCTCCTGGGAATGGATGAAGAGGTCAGAAGTGGTTGTCCTGCCACAACAGGTTATTCTGCAAAGGGCAGACCTCCTTCCCATACTCTGGAACAGGTGGAGGACAAAGGCTCCTTCAGGAGCAAACCTCACTCCTTGAGCTTCTCGAATGACTTGCAGAGGTCTCTGTGGCTTTGTGCCAACTGCATGGTAGGATCTTTACATTTCCATCCTCAGCAGGACCACTTCTGCCTTCAGCCACTTTAATGTAACTGAATTCAAAGCAGCTGCCTGGTTAATAGCACAGACTAGGACTAGCCCAAACTTGTCCATGTGTGGTTGCACTCACAAATGTCCTAATAATTGAGAACAGTCAATAGTGGGTTTTAATTTCAAGAAGAATTTCAGAAGTTTGGGTCACTGCAAGTAAAATCGTGCTCTCCTCTGTTTTGGGTGTTTTACAGCAACTCAACTCTTTTTTTAATCTGCAGCCCAACCAGCTGACTTGAGCTGGCAGGAAGACAATGAATCCATTTTACGATGACTTTCAAGGTTTCAAAATGTGTTTTGAATCTGCCTTGGAGTGAAAACAAAACTTTCTGAACTTTTTCATACAGTGAAGTCATGTCAAGACCATTTTTGCCTGGGAATGCTCTGAAGTTGCCTCCATGGTGCAGTCTGAACACGGCCTTGATGATGTCGCTGGATGTCAGGTGTCTGCTTATTGCTCTGAAAAGGGCAGTGGTGTATAGAAACACCTGGATATGTTCAGCTCTGGACACAAGACAAGCTGTTTTCTGCTCTGGATGTTTTCTCCTAGGTGGGATACCTGCTGTGACTTTTCTCAGGAATACTACAGACCCTCTTAATTGTGTAGGGTCAGAGTGACATTGAATTTCTGTGAAAGCAAAAGCAAACCAGCCATGGGCAAAGCAGGTTGACACCCCGATTCACAGCCTCACTGTTCACTTTTGCAGATACGGTCAGCTTGCTGATGTATATACCACTCTTCTCATGTTTCTACACTTACCAGGGGGAGATATTGCACTGTACAGTAAATAAAATAAAAAAGAAAATGCTTTATTGATCTTGAAACTGCCTCTTTTTCCTTCCTTGTTATTTTTTTTCTCCCAACTGCTCCACTTCATTTGTTGTTTAAGACAGATAAGCTGACAAATGCAAGCCCTGGTCCAGAAAATACCAATCCAAAATTATTTTTTCCAGGCAGAGACCCTGACTATGCCTTATTTGCACTCTGTGGTATAAGTCAGCTCTCACATAGTTTCAGACCTGCCAGGAATTACACCAGAGTTGGATTATAACATACTTGATTTTGAAGAGAGGAGAAGTTATGCTACTGTAATCATTATTTAAACCATATCCCTTTGCTTTGTTGAATAGCAGGCTCCTGTTCACACATAGCATGTTATGCAGACACAAAGAAAGGGGCTGCCTTTGAGAAAAAAAAACCATTTTCTTTTAGCTAATTTACTTTTTTTTTCCTCTTTTGCATAAATCCTCATGATTTCAGCTAGAGAGGGGGCAGAAGAAAATTGTGACATATATTTATTGCTTCCAAGCACAGTGGTTTCCTCTGAAACATGACCACATGTGTCAGGTAAAAGCACAACACTTCTCCCTGAAGAACTTGCAGCTTGAATAGAAGACAGTAAGAAAACCCCCTTATTTTTAGTATATATTCTTATTTTCCTAACAGAGAAATAAACCAGTAAGAGAGTGGGTCTTTCATCAGATATATGTCTGGTTGAAAAGCCCTCTCTCGGAAGGCAGTCAAATTCACTAACTTCAAGATAATCTTTCTAAGCTACTATCTTTCTAAAATATTTCACATAATAATTTTTCCATTCTGGTTCATACCACATTAAATGGGAAAAACAACCCTCTTGTCACATAAATTACTAGACCAAACCCGACACCAGTTTCCGCTAAGGATGCATTGCGTGTTTTTCATTCTTGATACTGTGAAGTTCATGAAGTCTGTGTGGTTCACCCATCCATTACCTCCACTCATGCATTACCAGATCTTTCTACCTCACATACCATCTATTTCTATACGTGGCTGTGGAGCTTATCTTATATGGTAGAATAAAGTACGTACGCACAGGCACATGCAAACCTGGTACCCAACGACTGGACATAAAGCATTGTCCAAAGAGCTGATTTGCAGATGTCAGAGACCAACACCCAGCAGTCCTTCCACACATTGGTTAGCTATTTCCCTCTGCCTATCAATTTTCTTTTTTCCCCATCAAACATAACTGGACAGTTATGATTTCTTGGCCATAGAGTGCATGGTTTATATTTGAAGGGAGACTTTTGTAATAAAGATGACGAATTCTTATAAGCATCCAGTGAACTGACACTGTTTTCTTCAATGTTTATATTCACTTATTGTGCTCTACTGTTCTCAAATAATTACATAACTAGCCACAGCCATTTCAAACAGCCCTTCAACCCACATCAGCCTCGCATATAAACATTGGTGCTTTATACAGTCATTTTGTATTAAATTTGTATGCAGGACAACATTTTGCTGTACTGTATTCATTTTGTGAGATGATTCATGCAGCAGTTAAGACTCAAAGTGCTTTTGATTTCCTTGCAGTCTGTCTGCCTTCCCAGCTATCTGTAGCCCAAGATCTAAGAAGGGGTTGCCCAGTATGGTCTGTGTCCAGAGTCCTGATAATAAATCACTGAGCTGCATATAACAGGCACAAACAGATCCCAGGCATCTGGACCTCTGACTCCATAACTGCAGGCGCAAAGTCTTCGATCACTTCTTTTGAACAGGTCCAATTTCATCTCGAGCGCCAGCTGCTAATGGATCAGATGCTGCAAGGCTGCATTGATACGGTTCTGCAGCCAAGCAGCATTCATCTGTATCTCTTTGTATGTCATTAACATGGATTCAGACCTGCCCTGATCATAAGTGAAGATCGAGTCTGCTTGCAAAGGCTTACCAGCTTTCTGCATGGTGAAGAACAGTCCCATGCAGTAAAATAAGAAAGACCTGAAAACAAGCCTGCTCCAGAAAATGATGCAGGGAATCCTAGCTGCTTCTTTGGAAAAACTCTTTTGGAAAAACTTCAGGAATTTTTAAAAACAGGAGTTTGTAGTATGAGTCATTATCCAACTCCTCACAGAATTTGTGGTGAAATGGTCCAGTAGAAAAAAGGTGTGTCATCCTAACAAGCCCGTTCACCTCACAAAGTAAAAACTGCCCAGGATGCAATGAATCCCAATGCTGTGAGCAATTAGGCACTGTGGGTAAAGACTAGCAGCTGACATAAGCACCATGTAATTTTAATTTAAACCCTTTTTAAACATCGTTATAACAGAAACCTGAGCCAACATCTCTGGTGTGGCTACTGATTACGTATCTCTCCACCTTCATCCTCAGGCAGTGCAGTTGTATCTCAAAGGGAAAAGGACATTGCGGAGCACCAACCTGTATTCTTTCTTGAAGGGAAAGCAGGGGGAGCAGAGAAGTAAATTGTGCTGATTTCTCCCCAAATATGAAGAAATGGACATTTTCCCTTCCCTCTCACTGGCAGGAGGGGTTTAGTCTTTGTTCTTTTGAAGGATCAAAGATTAAAACCTCTGGCACCAGAAGATGTCTCTCTCTCAGTGACACATCCCCTTATTGTACATTACATGCAAACACACACACACGCCACACACACGCACTTGTACACACACACGTTTTCTATTTCAATAAAAAACATTCTGGTAACAATCAAAGGCAGCTCATAAATGTCATAATTTGAAAAGCATAATGCGCGATTCCCTCTTTAGAGCAGTTTTTATGACAAACAGTATACCAATGTTTGTGTATCATTTCTAGGACTATAAAATAACTTTTTATAGCTCTTAGGCTAATATCTGAAAAGNTTGGTTTTTGCCAGTTGAAGCTGACAGATATCTATAGCAAACAGTTAACATATATAAACATGTCAGATATAAAACAAATATACTTTGAGAGAAAACAGAGAGCTGGAACAGTTCATGCTGCAAGACAATGTTGGTGCAATTAGCGGGAACAGAGTGTGGGGTCTTCAGGATGGGTTTGGCAGGTCTATCCAAGGTAGAAGTACCTTTCTTCGCTCTGTCGAGGACTGCGTGGATAGCATGGAAAAAAGACAGGCCCCCAATGTCACAGCCACCATCTGGCATAGATGAAAAGCAAGCCTAGCAGTGTTTTATGACGGCCGGTGAGGTGGTGTGTATGAGAGACATCTGCAGGCATGCGTTTCTGGAATACATTTCATGGCTTGAATATGCTGACATACAACCACTTAGAGGCTTGATCCTGCAAAGCTTCTGTCAGATGCTGAGCCCACCTCCCTCCATTCCACTGAAGCTTTTCTGTTTGTTATCGCATGGCATTTAATGAGATTATAAACAAATGAGACTGAATTAATTAGGAAAGGGGAAAATAAAAGTAGCAGTGTTGTCTGGTGCTGTATACAGTGAGAAGGCTCATAGGACCCCACCAGCAAGGAGTGATCCTTGCTTCACCTCAGCACCAGTCACCTATAAGATCATGGGATGTTGACCCCAGAGGGATGCACAAAGTTGGGGCAAAAATGACCTAAGGATGATGACCAAAGGATGATGACCTAAGAATGATGACCAGAAAGCAAGGGAAGGGCATCCTGCCTGGTTCTGCTCCCCACTCTGCTGCCACCCCAAGGCCACACCTCTTCCCAAAGTAATTTTTCACTACTCACTCCCATTTGATGGGGCAGAGGTGTCCATGGGCCCAGACTCAGCATTTTTCAAGTTCTAATTATCTGACTGAATGAGGAGAACAGTCATTTTAACCTGCCTGTCAAGCCATTGAAGGGGACTGGCATCCTTAGACAGCAGCTCAGGTGGGGCTGTGGCATCCAAAATGCCACAGGATGAATCCAGTCTCTGATGTGCCTGTGTCCGGAGAATGTCCTTCTCAGTGGGTCCTGTGGAACAGTCTAGCACAGACCAGACACCATCGAGCCCTAAAAATAGGTTAAGAATAGACTAAACAGATTAATTCAGTTCTCAAACAGACCAGGAGTACAATTAAATGGGCTTAGATTCTTTGGATTCGGAAAGACACTGCTGAAGGGGATATGATAGAGATCATGAGTAGGCTGGAAAATATGAATAGAAGATGAGTGTTCGCTGTCTCTTCTAAAGAGCTAGGGGATGTCAGATGAAACTAGTTAGTAGAAAGTTCAGAGAAAAACAGAAACCAAAGAAGAGCCAATTTCCCCAGTGTGTGGTTATGAGGGGGAACTCTTTGCCATAGTGATACCAGGCACATACATGGAAGAAAAAAAAATATTTAAATGCTGTGGCAGATGAAGATGACCCTGCTGGTTCAGATCAGAGCCGATGCTGCTGGTGAGCGCAGCAGGAGACATCACTGTGTGCTGGCCCTGTTCACACCTCGACATTCGCAGAGGGAGAAAGGACAGAGCTGCCTTGGGGTGGAGGGTCTGACAGGCTTAGGACCAGCATCCGCATCCCACTGAAGCAGCCTATAAGTCCATATTTTAAATTGCGGTCAGGAAAGCTATTAGCATCATAGATACTGCCTGTATCTGGAAGGGGAGCTACACATCACCATGTGCTCAAAGTCCTTAGAAAATCCAGCCAGCCAGCAACACCTGAGGACCTTGGGAGCTGAATCTCCTGGAGAAAAAATTAAAACTGGGATAAGGAGGGGGTTTGTCTTTCTGAGCATCCCAGAGACACAGACTGAACCCTTATTCTTTTGTGAGTGGAAGAAAAGAGGGATTAATGGCAGTGATGGGTGAAATTCAAACATTTTATATGTTTTGGTCAATTTGGGTAAGCCTAAAACAGCTTTGGGTTGGAATTTAAATAGTAAACATATTTCAGAAAATTACTTCCACTGAAGCAATTTCCCATGTGTCAGCTTGCTCTTATTTGATACATAAATAAATAAGAATGGAAAAAAAATGCTTTTGGTTACAAGAATTCTTCAGATAAGATTCAACAATAATGAAATATTTTGCAGAAAAATGTTTTTCAATTAAGTTTTTTATTTTTACAAAAAAAAATCAGATTTTTTCTCCTCCTTCCTTCCTTCCTTCCTTCCTTCCTTCCTTCCTTCCTTCCCTGCTCCTTACTCCCTCACCCTACTCTGTCTGCTGCTGAAAAAAAAGGATGAAAAAATTTCTAAACCCTTAGAGAAAACTGCTGTTCATTTAAACCCACTGGAAAAAAAAATAGAAAAAAAGATATTTGAAGTGTGAAACTGCATAGAAATGTAAGCTTCTTTTTTTCACATGCCTTCCTACTTGAAATATGGGGTGAAAAAAAACCCCATGTGCAGATATACTCTGAAAAGTGGGGTTCCTCTACTTTTGTCTTCCTCACTGCAGTCATTGGAGATTAGGCAGGTCTCTCTCAGCTCACAGAGGTGCAACTCAGACATCATCAACTAAAACATGATATTAGAGGTGCCTTGTTCCTTGTTTAGATCTGCTTTTTCAGACACTCAGGAAGTCTGCAGCAGAAAAGGGATTAAGAACAAGTCTTACATGCGTGACCTCTCCCACCCCCAGAGCAGCCTCCCTCATTTCTCTCTCTTTCCCATCAGAAAACACACACCGCTGATGGGGACAGCAATGGGAAGGCACCCTCAGAAACTGCTGAGTGATTCTGGGGAGAGGAAGCTGCCATCCAAAGCAAAAGCAGCATTGGGATTTTCATTTTTTGCCCTTCAGCTATTTCCAGCAATAAAAAGACACCTGATTTCCACCCAGCTCCAGGTCTGGCATGGGACCTGACAACCCCTCTTGGCAGCTCACAGGGTCCCTGTGGCAGCATTATCCCTTTTTCTGGTCTTCTGCTGCATGGTGACAACCCACCCCATCCCGGGGCCAGATCCTGAGCCAGTGCATGTCAAGGTGATGCTAATAGACCCCGACTGAAGATGGGCCTCCAGAGAGTAACTGATAACTTTATAGCTCTGTTTTCAAGGTGGGATTTCCACAGCACCTGTTTGGTACATATATGTAATAGAGCAAGAGAAATGCATACAAGGTTTTATCCCTCTCTGCGATGTAACATAAACAAGTTCAGTCATATATTTTTATTCATGATAAAAACACCCTTTGAATAATAAAAATATCCAGAGAAACTTTCTGTCAGCTCAGCAGAGCAGCGTGCTCCAGCAACATTCTGCAAGAGCAGGTTGTACTGAACTCTTTGAGAAGAGGCTTCCACCCCAAGGTAAACATCTGTGGAAGTTTTATGAGAGCCTAGACCAAGAGAAAAGCCAGCAGCAGACATCTTTGGGCCAAGGAGAAGAGATCCCAGTATCTATTGTGTGAGGAAGGATTTCTGGAATCTGTGGTCTTCAAAGTGTCAGTTATCTGTGAGGAAACCAGCTCCCTTAGCGCAAACACGATTGCTTGAGGAACCTCTGCTTGAGATTCCTACTTCTTCCAGGTTTATCATTTGCTTGTGCAAAATCTACTTAAAGAAAAAAAGTGGATGGTCAATTTATAGACAGATGAGCTCTGCAGCAATCATCAGCCTGGCTTTAATGCCCTGAGTCTTGGGTCCTAGTCAGAATTGCATCTCAATTTGCAGCACAAATTTCCCGCTTAATAGCAGCGAGTAACGACTGTAGGAGATGACATAGAGCTTCCAAGTTGTAGTAGCCACAATCCTGTTCCTAACACTGTTGTGTTCACATGTTCAGGTTTATGGGCTCTTGTTTTCAAGAAAATACTGGTTTGATTTTGTCCTAGTTGCACAGAACAAACTGAGATTCTCAGACCAGAATCTCAGTTGGGGCCACTAACACATGAATTTGTATGTGTTCTCATGGGCAACACAATCATAATGTGCTGTAAGAGACAGGGATGGTTATGAGAGCAGAAGGGTGAATGCAGTAGAGAGAAGAGTGACATGTGGCTCGGGACCTCTGGGGCCACCAAGCATGATAGCTCAGGCTGCTAAGGAGCCAGTCCAGGATCCCTGGAGAAACTGAGCTGACATCCTCTCCCTGGCGTCGGCCACTGTGCCTGGGCCAAAAATTAAAGTGGGCTAGGACACAAGCGCAGACCGTGCTGTCCTCTTGTTTACTTTGCAAGCACAGATGTGACCAACATGTCTCACCACAGCCCTGAACTCCAGTTCAGCTGAATTGGAGCCTACAACAGCTGGAGGAGAGGAAATGAGCTTGCGCGGGTATTTGACTGCCGGTATCTCCTTTCAGCTGAAATTAATGTCAATGGTTGTTGACGCTACAGGTCATTTCCTGTCTCCCCTCTTAAATCTGGAACTTCAGTGGATTTCCCAATGGTAAGGAGAGGTCTGGCCAGCTTTACAGACAGCTTCTCGGGCTTAGTAGTGTTCTTGTGAGCGTTGGATGGCAATTATCAAGCAGACTGTAACTCACATCACACAAAAGTTCAGAAAATAGATTTGCAGAGGTTGGAGAACATGCTGCTGTTTGTGTGGGTGATTCCTACATAGCAAGAAGCAAATGTCATCTACAGATAGGCAAACAGATACACAAACAAAGCTCTGCTCGCTGGAAATCTTAATGTCAGGGATTGCTGCAAAAGTCAAAGTGCTGTTCCAACGCCATCACCTTAGAGGCTGAGCTTGTCCCTGGATGATCTTCCAAAGCTGTTCAGGCACCCATGGTCACAGTCACCCCTGCCTGCAAGGTGAGGCATGCCTTAAGCTTGTGGGTGTCAACTCTGGCCTTGAGGGCACACATGTCTCAGTGCAAAGAATCACAAAGAGCACAACAATGGGTGACTGTGGAAGACTTCATGGGTAGTTTGGCTTCATTTTGTAATCAAGTACCCATTGTCCAGGAACATCTCTTTATTCAACACACGAGGTCAACTGAATCGGCACAACAAGAGAAACAGCCAGAAAACACTGAGCAGCTCTAGTCCATTGAAGCAGCAGCTGTCCCCCGTCCCCATGAGACAACTCTAATGCTGGGGCTGAGAGGTCTCTGCAGTAATACCCAGTATTGCACAGAGGTTGTCTGCTTGTGTGTGGCCCAAGGTAGTAGTTTTAGAGTAGGAAAACCAAAGTCTGTATCCCAACAGCACCCTAAATGTGGAATGAACCTTCTTTGAAACACTGAACAGCCACGGGACTCTTCACTGCTCACAGAATTACCTGGTCCAGATGGATATTAATCTTTGCTCAGTTCCACTTTTGTGCTCTTCACCACCTTTTCTCCACAAAATATTGTAGGCATGTTCTTATTCCACCCCTCCTCTACCTGTTGCCTTCCCACTGTTGTCTTTGTTCTTTATAAAATTTCATCTGCGCTGGGGTGGAGGTGCCTGTGGGTGTATTCAGAGACCTGACTTGAGGCTCTTAACAGAGGCAGATCCTGCAGCTCACACATTTACTGGGGAGAAGCTCTACCCATTCTTAGGTAGAACGGGTCCTGAACCATTGCTGTAGAGTCCATTTCTCCAAGATTTCTATGGAGGAGACCTCCAGCAAGCAGCTGACTAAGTTAGGTTGCTGAATTTAGGTGGTGTGAAAATTGCTGTCCCGCTGATGTCAAGGGGAGTTAAGTTTGCATAGGACCAGGAGGCAATTGTGAAAGCACAACCCTTTCTACTGATTCCTTTGTTTGCTGTGCCATGACCGTACAATGAAGGCTGGGATCTCTGTGCCAGGCACTACATAAAAAAAAAAAAACAAAAAACAGAGGGAGAAAGTTTTCTCACCCTGGAGTTTGCAGTCTAAACAGACAAAGGAGTACTGCAGAAGAGCGAGGAGAGTTTGGCTTGCAAATACTATGTTAGCTCCCTGATTTCTTCATGGTTGGTTGGGTGGCAGATGTATAGCTTTCTTTGAATGGTTTGGGAGGGGTATCCGTGAACGCCTGGGAATGGAACAGGATCTTGTCTTTATGGCAAATTTGGCATGAGGAGATGTTCCCAATTAAATCAGGGCATAATCAGATGAGCACTTGCAATCCTAGCAGAATTCTTTAAAACTGAGTTGGTTTAATTTGCTATATACAAAGGATCGTGTTCATTGGAAAATGCTGTTATTCCAGATTTAGAGCATCTTCATGTGGAGTTTTTCAAGGAGAGCTATTCTTTCCTATGTCCATCCCTTCCCTTAACCTAAATTAGGTTCCCTGGGTAGAAGTGTGTGTGTGTGTGTGTGTGTGTGTGTGTGTGTGTGTGTGTAACAGAGAGGGGGCCAGGGGAAAAGCAGGAAGGGATTAGCTGAAAGGAAAAAGAAAGGAAGGAGCTGAGATATGGAGGGGAGGGAGGTAAATCAGCTAGCAGGAGGGAAGGAAAACCAAGAGCAGCTGAAAGGAAGAGCCAGGACCAGGTCAAGGATCTGAGCAGATGGGTCTCTCAGCCGACGGCAGCGCAAGGCAGCTGCCCGCTGTGGCTGTCCCTGGGCAGGCAGCCCTGGGTGAGTGGAGGGAAGCTCTGTCCTGCGTAGTGTGCAGGGACCTTGCAGGCCCCATCAGGCTTTTCTCCGTGAGGCCCTTCTGGAGGCATCATTTGCTGGGGAGCATGACTCTGGAGTTGTTTATTTTCTTTCAGAAAAGGAAGTGTCTCAATTGAAAGAAAACATTTTTTTCTGTAGAAGTTGTAAAGAACCCCAGAGTATTTGTTACACTGTTACAAACTCTTGTTTATTACACTTTTGGAGTCAAAGGCAATGATGCCAGAAACTAAAGAAAACAAAACAAAAAAGAGAACTCTTCCTCACCATTATTGCAAATGGGGCAAGGAATGAGTGAGAAAAACCTTGCTCCAAATCTTGGCCCAGATCAAGCTGTAAATGCTGCATGTCATCCATGCCCCACGTGTAAGATCCATCATCCATCATGATGTTGTTCCACGAGGCTTCCATGGGAGGGTTTGTCAGCGCTGCTCTCATTCTGCAGTGCTGCTGCTGAGCCTGAAACTTTTTCAGGTCTCATGGCAAATCATACGAGACAGTACAACAAACAATCAACTGCCTTCAACTCAGCCGCCCCTCCTCCAGTACAGTTTGATATTCCTTTGGCCAGGGGGAGCACAGACAGCACTCCATGTTTGAGGGTTTACATCTCTGCTCTGCCACAGGCTCTCTGGGTAGCCTTTGGCAAGTCTCTTAGCCTTGGGAAACCCATCCCTCATGTTTTAACTGCCAGTCCTAATGTTTCCTTATCTCTTAGGGGTGTCTCGAGGAGGTCAGCACCAACAACTGCAGGAAGCCCAGTCCCATGCCAAAAGAAGGTGCAAATACTCCTCAAGTGAGTCCAGATTAGTGACAAAAGTGGCATCCATCCTTCCTTCCTTCCTGGAAGTGGGAATTTCAGTGGGAATTTCACCATTGTTCTTGATAAATGGAGGTTCAAAAAGGCATCAGGGCACATGTCATAGGTATAGGATATGTGTTTCTTTAAGTGAAAATTAGGTGAGGAAAATCTCAGAGGTTGTTGAACACCACCCCCACCCCCCACGCCCACCNNNNCCCGGTTTGGAGATTTTCTAGATGTCCAGCAATGCAGAGGACCTGGCTTCTCCTTGTCAGTGCTGCATATCCACAGACAGGACTTGCTACAGTTGATGGACTTCACATAGAGTAGGTTTGTCTTCTGTGGAACAGCTCCTGGACTATCAGGTAACACACGGTCTCCAGGAGGTACTAATATGCAGTGGGCTATGGACAACCATTCAGGTGAGGTTCTTTGAACTTGACCTCATGCTCAGCGAACCAGGGTTTGTTCCAGCTCTCCTGCAGGCTGCCCGTGTGACGTTTTGCAATGTGTTTATGCATCCTGCTCCTCAGTTCTCCCCGCCTAAAAAAAATGGAAATCGTGTTCTTATCTCCCAAGGGTATGGGAGGCCAAATTTTATGGACCGGGAAATGCTGAATCTGAGGGTCAGTGCAGTATAGAGACATCATTTCACTCTCTTTCTCTCTCTGTTGTTAGGGCATGTGGTATGCAAGCCGGCTGCGCTTATCAGCGTAGTGCCAAAGCAGATGTGTTAGATGTGCAGGTACAGTTTTTCATGTTACTTTTTACTGTGTCTGCATTTTTCTTTTCTGTGCATAAAATTATGAACTTTGAAATATCAAATAGACTATGTATTATTACAGAACAGTTACTTGGTTTCTTACGAGACACAAATATGGTTTTTATTATATTCACCAGGTGCATTCTATAAAGGAGGTGTTTATGGTAGAATCATATATATTTCAATAAAGGCTTAGTAGTTTTATGTCAGAGAGAGGTAGCCCTGAAACCAAAGCCATACATTTCAACTTCACTGAAATTGCTTTTTTTTTTTGTCTGAAATGAGGTAAACCCTTAAATGGGAACCAAACATATTGGGCATTACTTAGGGTTTAGAGAGAGTCACTTAAGAGTCAGGGCTGAAAAAAAAATATTGATCATTTAGATGGGATTAGGGAAGGTTGGAAAACATAATAAAAGCCCACAAAAATAGGCATAGAGTTACACAATACTACAAAACCTGGAAATTGTTATCCATGGCCAGCACTTTTAGTATTTGGAATCTTCCTTGGGAAAATGGTTAATTAAAACTAAGCCATTGAAATGGTAATTTACAGCCCCGTTCAGAGCAGAAGCCTGGAACAGTAAATTCTGAAGGAAGACTGCGCATCACAGAGTTACAGCATAAAACTACTCTACAGACATTGCTGGAAAAGGTCCGCTTCTGCAGCCTTGTGCCTATTAATCTCATATCTCTGTGTACACAATTCAAACCATTTTACAAATATTTGTCATTTGTGGGAGGAAGTGTTGCCAAGACCTATCTTGATACTGCAACCATAAATAAAGTGTCCCAACACAGAGCTCTGAATTTAAAACAAACTGCTTGAAGAAGATAGGCACAAACTATTTTTTATGAAATATACACAAGCCTTCAATCTTAAGCCAAACACAGAAGGAACCTTTGCTATTGAAAAACCTACAGAACAAGTGGGGTTTTGGGATTCTACCCATTTTAAGTGACTCCTGTAAGTGTTTGCCACCTTCACGGATTTATTCAAACATCTCATTTCATCACTTTCAAAAATCTGCCTCATCCTTAGTATCCCAGAGATTTCCAGGAGAGGATTAAAAAATAATCATTAGGTTCTGTCAGGGGGTGTTTTGTTCTTACATCCTCTCCCCAGCAGGAAAAACAATTAAAATCATCCTATTTCAAGCAAATTTAAAAGAAGGAACATCTATTTATTATTGAGAACATTCACAGCAGGTAAGAGTCAAAACATTCCTTTTCAGAGGAGATACAGAGTTCTACAAATCCACTGGCAAAGAGAGTTGAAGCTTTTCCTGTGCATATTTTTTTTTCAGGAATACTTGCTGTGGGTTTCTTGCATTTTCCCCTGCAGCTCCTGGAAGAGGTTGCTGTAAAGGCATGAAGTAACTAGACAGACATTATCAGGCTTTGAACTATCACGACAGAAGCCTTTGGTGTCATTAATACATGGGACTGGCACTTCAGGCTGATCAAACCTGTAAATGTCACCATTAGTCTTGAAATTAGTCCAAAAGTCGCCTTTGACTCTTGATGGGCCGGAGACATGTCAGCCGCAGCAGTCAGCACCTTACAGAGTACAGCTAGGTCCCTTGGGAGAGGAAAAACCTGTGTCCCTGCTGTTTATAAACCAGACCTAACCCTGGCACATCTGCTCTTTCTGTAAGGAGCAGATCCTGGAATAAATTATTCCCTTAGTCACATCGAGCATTTTTTTTCTTAATTCTGGAAAGTGCTGAGATCCTCTCCAAACGGGAGCCCAGAAGCAAGAAGCCACGATGTACTCAGTAATAGTCATAAAGCAGGGAACTGGAAGGAAATGAAACCAAGCACATAAATGCTTCCTTTTTTTTTTTTAATTTAACATGAGCAAACTACATATATCCTTCTGATGCTGTTCTGTGATCATTCTCTCTGCTGATTTTGATCTCTGCTGAACTGCACATTGGCTTTTGGAACAGTTTGCTATTCCAAATCTGCAGGAATCTTGCACAATATTAACTTTCAACAGCCTTGGGCCAGCGTGCCCTTTGTATGCCTGATGCATTCTACTGGCCTTCAACCGTGACTGCAAATAATGAAGTTGTGTTGATTCAGTGTTTATTTCTAAAAAAACCTCAGCCCTCCCTCCCCTGCTCCCCCTTTCTTTATGCTGAATACCTGAGTGTTTTCTCCTAGTCTTTAGCCAAGTCACATCCAAACAAAATATCTCTGCTGTTCAAGTCGTCCCAATCATGCACACATTTCCATGAGATCACTCTCAAGGTTCTATCACTGTGACAAGTACATCTTGTTGTTGGGTACATTTCAGTGCTCGGCAGTCACGTATGTATCTCACTCTTGCCTTTTTCTTGCTTTGTTCAAAAAGTATTAAAATGGTCATAACTTTCACTTCAAACACAGGGAAGTGACTCCATCCAGTCACAGAAGCAGGGAAGATGACATTTTATCCCTTGGCATGCTGAATGCTGGGGATGCTGGCAAAACCTTCTGACTTGGTCTGCTGAGACGGCTTTGAAACCGTGACTTGAAGAGGAAACAAGATACGAGTCTGACCAGCACTGATTCAGACTCCTGCTTGATTTGACCCAGTCCAGCGTTTTCATCTGGGATGACTGCAAATTAGGTGGGGAAAGGGTTAAATCTGATTCTCAACTTTCCTAGTCAGCTTTTAGTAGTTGAGTGTCTCTCTGTCAGTCCCAAGCCCTGCCAGTTACAAACCGATGTCTCTCTGCAAAATATTTCAGCCTTGAAGTATTCAAACCTCCTTTCTGGGAGCATAGGAGATGGATTGCTGCAGCCAATTCTGGCTGCAGCTTCTGACTCAACACGGGACAGATGCTGATACACTTTCTCCATTTTCCCTACCACCCTCAATAAATTGGTGTGAATCAAGCCTGTGCTAATTTCCTGAAACAATCAGCGTTATCAAAGTTTCTGGGGTTTTTTCTCATCCTTTTCCCCCAAGGAAAATGCTGGCTCCTCCCTTGAGACACAGGAGATGACTGAGTCCGGCACAGATCTACATGGTTATGATTTTTATCAAGTGCTGCAGATGCACTTTCTAAAGTAGCTTTAAAAATGACTTGCCCTAATAGAGATTAAATATTGATCACCTAAGTAATAGCTCTGTCTGCAATAGGAAATACATGTGTAACAAAGGCCACACGTCACTCACATTATCTGAGGAAATACAGGATGTTTGCAAATCCTTTTATGAAATCATCTTCATCTTCTACATAGATGCAAATAAATACACACAAAGAGATAGATGGATGGATGGATGGATGGATGGATGGATAGATAGATAGATAGATAGATAGATAGATAGATAGATAGATAGATAGATAGACAGACTACCTAGCTCCTCACTTTCAATTAATTTCATACTGATTACTTAACATTTTTCATAGAGATGTTATCATACCTTCCCTCATGACTTGTCACACCATGTGTCCTTACTGATTTTGAAAATGGGTGTCTAACATGGAAAAGTAGGGCTTGCCCCACAGCATGCCATTCGCGTGATATGAACATGTTCCCTGACAACGATGGCGCTGCGCCCTGCAGTGTGGCAATGCCATTGGTGCCAGGTCATGCAAGGAAGGGGAGGGATGAGGAGGATGTGGTGTGAGATGACCACAGTGACCAGGGTCAAATGGTCCCTAGTTGCACCAGTGAGCCCTGTGGATGTGTAAGTTTCATGGCATTGGAGAGTGGGAAAGAAGCCAGGCCCTTGGGGGTGAAGATGAGGACCCTCTCCTTCTCTCTTCCTCTCCGCTCTTCAATTTGAAGGTTTTGCTGTCTCTGGTGCTTTGGTTATTCTGCCAACCAGCACTTGACTATCACACTTAGATTGAACCCCAAGGCTAAAGCTCTGTAACCACCTACAGCCTGGATGCAAGTGGGCAGAAAGGGGCTTTTGCCTCACACATTTGTCACTGAGCTGCATGGTCCATGTCCTCATCAGCTCAGGCCCTCACAGTCTTGCCAACGTGAGTGGCTCAGGCAGCTGTCTTTGCAACTAGTATTGCAGGATTTTGCTTATTTACTCTATTTGTTGGGAAAAGATATCATTTTTCCCTGACCTTCCCCTTCTGAGATAGCATCAAAGCAAGGTTAGATGTTAGATAAAGCCCAGGGACACGTGTCCTCTGCTCTGCTTGGCAGCAGTGTGTCCCTGCCTGAAGAGTGCACTGCATCTTTGAGCCATGTGAACATTACACAGAAACTGGAAAAATGTCTGTAACAGCAGCATCCATCTAGTCACCCTGATAATCCTTCCTGAATTGCAAGCACATGAGAGGCTTTTTTCCTCCTGTAGAACATCTCCTTTGACTGTTGCTACAGCCAGCTGAACACTTGTCTGCTGGGAAGATTCCAGTATTCCAGGGAGAACTTAATCAGTCATTAATGCCATCTGACAGTGTAGCAGGAGTTGTGGACTCCCCGACACTGTGCATTGCTCCAACTGGCTGATTGAGGCTAAAAAGTGATAGTTTTAGTGCATACCCTGCACAAATGCTGTTGGCTTTATGGCTGGTAACAGAGTGTAACATGGGCTTACATTGCTCTAACCAGATTTTTCTCTTACAGAGGCTTTATTTGCAGTTTTCCTCATTTAGATGGAGGGGCGCTCAAAGAGAACTGCAACCCTTGTTCCTGCAGAGATCTCCCTTTAGGTTTCCAAGGCCTAACATCACTTTTCAGAGGCCAGGGAACTGTTTGCAAGGGACACTCATCACCAATTTTACTGCAGTTTCTCATGATCATCTTACCAAAGTGCTGCAGATCTCAGTTTCCTGAAGCTCACTAACAACGAACTGTTCTGAATCATTCCCAAAGAGATCATCATCATCATCATCATCATCATCATCATCATCATCATCATCATCATCATCATCATGCAGTCCTGCAGGCAAATAAGCCATAACATGAAAATCATTGTAAGCAAAACTAAGAAAGCAAGAGTCTTTCAAAGATCTGCTTGGTACCTTTTATCCTCCACAGGGACAAAGTAGCTGGCACACCCCCATAGGCAGGCAACAGTTTGGGCATCCAGACAGGACATGTTGAATTAGATTCAAATTGTGTGAGCTAGGCCAGTGGGATACAAATCACTCATGGTATTGCCAGATGCTTTAGCCTGAGCTGGGGTGGTAACATGGTGTTTTTTAGCACTTGTGTGAAACAAGCTATCTGGTGGCAGGTTGCTCACAGCAGCTCAGAAACTGGAGTTGAGTCTCAGCAAGTCTCTGTGAATGTGAGTGGGACCCAGACTAAAGAAGTAGTTTGTCAAGGAATGATAGCAAATACAGGTTGTTGTATGAGGAATAGGCTTTCTTAGCACTGCCGTACCCTTCTTGCTGGGGGAAAGACAGAGAGATAGAAAAAGCAAGGAAATAGTGAAGTATTGATGTTAGCTGAGGGCTAGAAATATCCTTCTGCTTTCCCTTCCTGACACTTTGCTCACAGAGCAGCCAGAGCTCTTAAAACATCACTCATGCTTTTGTTTGTCTTGCATGTTTGCAACAAAAGGATTTGAGACTGTTGCTATAAGGATGGAATGGAATTGCAGCAGTGCCTACTGATGAGAGAACATTTCGTATTACCAAACGTCATTGCTATATAATCAGACGACAGCATACTTCTGTCCTGCAGGCATCCTACAGACCCTGAATGGAGACCTGTGACTGTGGCCACAAAAGGACAAAGCACTACAGAAACTGCAGTGATGCAAAAATCCCTGTATGTGCAAACTTGTGATACTGGGTGTGTTTCCAAAAGCCAGGCACAAGAGAACGAGCTGAAGATGAAATAACAGCCTTTCCACTCAGTATGTCTGCGCCTGTGTTGACTTGCTGTGGCTTTGGCAGTTTCATGTTGCACCTTTCGTACCAGTGTGTATTTAAGCCTTGTATATTTATTTTTTTCACACTCCTCAGAGCCACTGCAGGCCCCTCAGAAGAGCGCTGAACATGTAAAATGACCACCACTAGAGCATCCAGAACATGTGCTGAGGTCTGTGGTCTTTGACGGTCTGCAGAAAAACATCACGGCTCCAAAGAAACCTATGGCAACTGTGGGCCAAGAGGTCCTCCTCTTGCTATCTAATTCTATAAAATGTGTGATAAACACCTGCAACTGAACTTTGATCCAAACTCCAGCAGGAAAAAGGACCTTCTCTCTGGTCAGATGTCGAAAATCTGATATTTCATTAACATATTAAGTCTGTCCTAGCTCATTAAAAGCATGTATTCATCTTTGTTCTATTAAACCTGTCTGTGGCCTTATATCTGGGTCATGAATCTGTCGTCTGATCTTCCCATTTCCTTGATTTTAATATTTCAAAACCAACTTTAAAAATTAATATAGTCAGAATTTTCAATCTGGCATAACTATTAATTGTTTTTCACTTGTGTGCCAGGTGAAACATTCATAAAAGAGAAATTCCTTGAGCTGTCCTAAACACATGCTGACTGGGGAAAATTTTTATATTTTTAACAGGATTTGAACATTCAGCTTGTCATCTGTTCCAAGAATTAACTGCTATATTTATTTTTCAATTTTTTAAAAATGTATTTATGTTTTTAATTAAAACAGACATTTCTGTGGAAAGCAGGGATCATTGTGAAAAGGTGCTCAGGAGAAAACCAGATGTTCTCTTGAGGGAAATGGATTCACTACAATGTTTTTAACCAATCCTTTTATCCTTGAAGTGATTACTAACTGCTGTTGCAACTGATAAAAATAAAAAAAAAAAATAGTTTTTTTAATTGGTATTTAGTCAGACTGAGAACATTTTTTGAAGAGTAAACTGAGCACCAGCAAGAAACTTGACTTTGCCTGATATTTTAAAGTGCATTTAAATAGTATCAAACACAAGCAAACATAAACCATAAGGAGTGAACAGAAGTTTGTCTTTTTAGAAGTATGGAAATTAATCAGGAGGAGGAAAATTGAAATTGTGACCAATCCGCGATTGCTGAAAACGCTTTTTATTCTTGTGTGTGTGTGTCAGATGACCTGATTCTCCTCTCATTGACACAGTTGTAAATTGGGAGTAAGTTTTGTGGGAGTTCGCCTGCTATAGCCTGAGAATGAGGCTCAGAGCCCCGAACAGATTGCAACAAATACTTCTTGCATAAACACTGATGGAAATTTTCTAAAATGCGCTTAGATTTGAAGCAATCTGCTTTATTAGAAACCTAGATTAGGCATTATCTAATTAGATCCTATCAAGCACTGAGGGCCTGCTTAGCTCTGTGTACCCCTCTGAGGGTCACACAATGACCATTGCCCAAACCAGGCAAGATCCGGTTCAATGATTTTCTGCAAGAAGACACTGAACATTCAGCTGAAAACAGCAAAGTAAGAAAAATGGATAAAGGAAATTTAACTTTTGCTCAGGATGCACCAAATTCACAGGCAGAGCATTTGGCCTCAAGGGAGTATTGAGGGAATATTGAGACATGTAGAGTCCTGTCTGAAAACTGTGCTCCTGTCTCCATTTATATCCACAGGGAATTTGTCCATTTTACATATTGATTTTGGGCCCAAAACTCTGAAGGCGACACTCTAGTCCTTAAATCACTGCAGTGACGAGTAGGAACAGATTAAAGGTGTCAGGATTTGGCCCTTTGTAGATTAATAAAGGCGTGCTGAATGGGAATTTTGTCTTTGTGATTTTCTTGGAAGTGGAGGAATAAAATGCTTTGATCTAGAATGGGAGTGTGAAAGGTCACTGGCTAAGCATGTGTGCTGAAGTGCCCTGAGCCGTCCAACATGATCAGCATAAATTAGAATCTGACTGCCAGCTTTATTCATCGTTATTGATGTCTATATAGTGGCAAAGTCAGAGGGACTATAACAATTCCAACCAGCACAGAGAAGCAACTGGGGCATGAAAAACCCATAATATGTTTAGCATTTCCTCATGGAAATAAATATAGGAGTGTGTGCTAGTGAAGCATAAGCTTCATAATTTCAGCTCATGTGTTTTGTTTGGACCTGGATCCAAACCTCTGGAAGCTTATCAGAAGTTTCCAGAACTATATTTGCTTGCAAAATTGCAACCAATTTTAAAGAGTTTATCATGACCTTTCATTTTTTTCCCCATTGTTTGTAGTCCTTTCTGGACCAGCAGTAGTTATTATTAATGACAAAATGCAGACCTATCAATATAATATGAGTACACTCTCCAAGGCAAACTAACATGCTGATTGCAGCCCTGGGGAACCAGGAGGTGCATGACACTGGGCAAAACAGGCTTGTGATATGTTCAAAATTTTCTGCTTCAAGGTCACTTATGGAAGCAGAGATATTTCACCCGAAAAAGCCACTAGATGTGTAGATTTGTGACAGCAGCAGGAGACAGATTCAGCCTTGCACTTCTTTAGAGCATTCCCCTCAGTCCAACAGTACAGTATCCTTTGTTGCCCTTCCTACAGCTACAGGGGACCTTTGCCTTCCACGCTACCAGGACTTCTTGCTTGAGTCCCTGGGAACACAGATCTTTTGGTTCACAGGTCGTCAGTGTGTTTCTCACACTGGCACCAGACATTTCAGCCCCTTGAAAAATGAAGCTTTCCTCTTCTGAAAATATTTCATAAGTAATGAGAGAATCTTTCATTTGTGACTACCTGATTATCTTCCTTGTATGAAGAGTAGGCAATATTCAGGGCTCAGTGATTTGCAGAAAAATGCAATCTTTTGAAAGCCAAATATGCACAGAGCACCATCAAAGTTACATGTCTGTTAAAGAAGTTCCTATGGTCAAGACTCAACTATATAAAAAACCATGTCCCAACTGGCAGTTCCTCAGCCAAAAGTCTTAAGGTCAAAACCATCATTTTGATCATTTAGCCTGCTCTCCTAAGAGACAAGCCTTTTCAAGCAATTCTTGCCTCCAGCCTGTAATGTTTGGCATATATCCTCTGGAAAAAGCTACAACCCTGAATTGAAGATCCCAAATGATGGGAGAATCCAACATTTGTGTTGGCATTTTCTTCTAATGGCTAATAGTTGTCATTGCTCAAAACAAGAATGTTCTTTTTCGAGCTGTACCATCAGGGAACAAACATTTTCACCATTGTAAACAGCTCGGCACAAGAACACGGATAACTCGTAGCTGCTAATTCTTCAACTGTACCGATTTTCGTTTTCCCACTGGAGAAATCTCTCCTAAATGGAGAGTGAAACAGCATAGTTACTATAAGTGCCGACTAAAGCCCGAACTGAGCATTCAAATGGACTTTTTAAAAAAATTAAAGAAAAAAAAGTTTATATTTACAACACATGCCTTTTGTTTCCCTTTAAACTGGAAACACAGTATATAATTTTCAATAACCACAGTGCCTCTATTTTTTCCGACCACAAATTAACCATAGTTCAGTGCAGTGAAATGCAGTAAGACTGATGGAATGCTTCTGACTAGGGGATGACTTACCCCAACAAAAGTTGTGCTTCGCTTCCTACTTGTTGTGTTCAGTAATATTGCCTGTCTAAATACTTTTGGTGCAGTACTGACACCAAATGAAGAGGAAAGCCTCCAGAATGTACAGACGTGCAGGATTATGTTTCATTTGTCTTTGTTCGTTGTCCTAATTCTAACCAGTCACCCAACCGCTGAATTATGACTCTAGGAGGCATATTGTGGGATTTTTCAAATATATTTCACCAAACCACCCAAACTCAAAGGGTAACTTTATGTCCTCGGCTACACCCCTGCAAGGGCAGCAAAGTTTTTAAGTTTGCACGTGTACAACTCAGTGGGTTTTGTAAAATCCTGCTCACTGCATTTTTACTTTGTTGCATTTGAAAATACAAATTATTTACTACAGACATGCGTGACCAGTTTGTGCAAGGAGCCAGTAAAAGAAATATGGATACTTTGTACATCCACCAGTAGATGAGCAAATTTTGTTGGCTACCAGAGGAATTCTACTGTTAGAGAGTCCTCATCCACCTGTTTCAGAGAGAAAAAAAATTCTCATTGAATGTAGAGAAGGGGAATAAAATTCAGCTTTTCTCCTATGCCCTCTGCCCTGAATTGCCTGTCGTGAGAAAACAACAAACTCTTTCCAGATGTTAATTAAAAATCTCCCTATCCATCAGAATTACCCCTTGGTACGTATTTATACCCAGCCTCGTAGCTGATGAATGTGTGAGAACACACTTATTAACAAAGTCCTGAAAAAAAAAATCCATATTCTTCATCAGAAGATCTGTCCTAATTCCCTTTGCAGAATTAGCGGCTGAATGCATCAAACGCCTGCCATGTTTCTGAAGGCTGGTGTGAACCTGTATAGCTCTGCGTGTAAATAGCTCCACTGAGATTAATGGGAGTACTCAAGCAAGCAAATATCATGCACACTGGGTGGCAGGATCAGGCCAGCAGTTAGCACGTCCCTCATGGTTACAGTCACTTCTCTTTCAGCTTTAGCAACTGTGACTGCTGCAGAATTCCCATTAAATTTTATTGACTGCATCCCAAAAGCACAGAGACTTAATAATACAATAACTGTAATTAAGAAGAACTTGTGAAGACTAAGTCCTACAATGTGCACTACCCCATCACTGGCAAAATGAATGGTGTCTGTCATCATTTTATCACTGCTTGGGTTTAGACACGTTATTTAAAATTTGATTGAAACTTGAATAAGGATTTAACCTGAAAATCCTTACTTGATCCAATCTCCAGTAAGTTAGAACAGTGAACTTTTTTTCCCCTGAAAATGTAGAAAAATGAAAGTTTTCAGGGAAGTACCTGAGCTTCCAGCAAGAGATTTGAAGACAGAACTAAAGTTCAAGAACTCACATAAGGATTTATCTCATCTGATTTTAATCACCTGAAAGCCAGAGTCAAGTCTAAACTTCTTGTCTTAAATACCTCAGTGTCCAGAGGATGAACAACTCCATCTTAAAACAACTGGAAAATATAAGTGAAATAATCGTTCCCCAGAAATGCTCTTTTCTGCCTGTAAAAGTAGATGATCAACTGGGACCAGGCACCTAAATGTCAGGTGACAAGACTAAATTTCTGCTCCATGTCCATTCAATATCTTGAGCTTTTTCCCACATTTTTCACCACAGGGACCGCTCTATCAGCAAGCCATTCCATTTGCATCAATAATTTGGCCAGGCTGGGATGAGCTGTGCTGGTACAGATCTTGCTGTGTGTATATTATACATCTGTCCTGTGGTGTTTGCTACTCACATGGTCAAGATACCAGGCACTGTGGTCTCAGCCTGTCTCCTTGACTAGTCTTAATGAAATGTGTGGTTTTGTGATGAAATCCAGACTAACCTCTGTTCGATAACCTCTGCTTTCATTGTAATCTCAAAGATTCAGGCTGATCTTGTTCACAGACAGAGCATTTTGATAATGCCTCAGCTGCAAACCTGGCCAGTTTCCAAGTAACACCACAGTGGTTCTGGTTGAGTTGTGTCTGGAGTGTTGGCTTCATTATGACGTTAAGCCAGAGGAGGCTCCAGACCTTAATTCTCTGCTCTGCATGAATACCTGGACACAGATCCCTAAACCTGGTAACTTAATCTCAAGAGAAGCCTCACCAAACTTGAGAGGAAGCTCTATGTAGAGCTAAACTTGAAAATTCACACCCTTCTCAATGCTAGCCTGCAGTTTCCAGACAGGAGAGTACTATCACACAGGACATCGCATGCTCTTCAGAAGAATTCACTGTATTTCTGCTATGACATGTTTTATTACATGCCAGGCTGCTGCCCTGCAAACACATTCAGACATTATCCAATCTGACAATACTTCCTGGCGTAAATTTGTTGATAAATTAATGCAGAGCGTGTTTTTACTGTTTCCCACCAGCTTGGTTCCATTCCTCAGATACCTATTTTTCTGAAACACAGGCAGATGAACCTGGCTTCATTTTCCTATTTATTTATATCTGTGCTTTGTCCTACACCCATCAGGACTAGAAGTTTTTGGGGGTTTGTTTTCGTCTGGGGTTTTTTTAGTGCTTAAGCCAAGTTCATATTTAGGCAGAGTTGTCCACTACTTTCACTGGTAACAAGGGGTGTGACCACCCTCTGTACAAGGACTTCTGCAGATAGCCATGACCTGACACAAAGACTATGGTGCTGGGTCAGGCCAGAGATTGATTGCTGGCAGAGTGTCCTGGATTGGACAACAAATGTCTGGGAATAAACAAAAGAACAGGTGAGCATGTGGTGATACTTTACTCCAGACACTTTCCAGGTAACAAGTCATTTGTGGTCCCTGAACCCAGTAGAAGTTTTTTGGCATTTCCTAGTCCTCAATGAATTTCTTTTCCTTGGTGCTGTCTAATAAAATACTGCCTCGGACTTGAACCCACATAAACCATCAGCACCCTGTGCCTCTGACAAAGCACTGCATATCTTTGAGAAACCACCATCTCCACCTGCTTTGAACATACCCCAGCTGGTTTCATGTGGTGCCCAGGTGGTGGATGGGTGACAAATAGTTGTTTCCTTACTTCCTCCATCACACTTTTAGCCTTATATTCTCTCTCTGGGTTTTGGTTTTTTGGGGTTTTTTTTTGTTTTGGGTTTGTTTTTTTTCTGGGTGAATCATCCTCCTGTAATTATTCTTCATACAGGTGCTAGTCGAGACCTTTTGACAATAACTATTGCCCTGTCTGCATGTTCTTCATCTCTGCTATGTTTTATTTTTTCTTGAGAAAGGGAAATCAGGACTATACAATGGTGCTGGCACGTTATAGATCAATAATGGAAAAACAATATTTCTTTTTCTGTCCTCTATTCCTTCCATCACAAGCACCAAGCTATTTCTCACTGAGCTGGCTCTTACAACCCCAGATATCATTCCTGTGTCATACGTCAGCTTGGACATCACTGAATATATGATGCTAAGCCTATGGATGACAGCCCAGATTACACAGAGTTATTTAAGAATGGGAAGCATGGAGAGGACCCTTTCCTGTTTTTAACTGTTCTCCATGAGTACTAAGGACAGCCTTTGTACCCTGTAGTACAATCAAAGGAAACCTGTTCTGGAAAAAATACTCCCCTGGCCAGACATGGAGGAATGAGTGAGAAGTTATTGAGAGTCTCCTCTATTGTCTTCTTGCTCCACAACTTCTACCTGCAGTTGCACTGCAATGGATCCAGCGGCTACTGATCCCTGGGAGGCAACCACAGCCAGCCGTCTCTCCCGCCGGGGACTCATGCCTCTCTACTGTGGCCAAGTCCTACATAACCCATCACTCGCTTTCTCCTCCTCTTTGTGCTGCAGCCTCACTCTTTATAAGTGCTTCTATGAAGCATATCAACAAACTCTGCCAGGCTGCTGTGTTGTGCTTCTGCTCAAGCTGAGGTAAGGAGGTGGGAGCTGGGAGAAGAGAACAGAATAGCAGTGCTTCTCTGTTTTTCCTGGATGTCTTTCCATTCACCCTCAGCTGCGCTTTCTCCCCATTCAGAATAACTAACATTCTTTGGGGCACATCTCTCCTCACAAATCTAGAGGAGGCAGGAGCAGTGCAGTTAGCTGCTGCACTAAAACACCCGTTATTCCAAGGCTAAGATCTTATTACAATTCCCTTACTACAGCAACACATTTTTCCACCCTTTTTCTAAACCTCAAAAGTTGTTATGGCGTCAATGGTAAAGAAGTTTGGGCTTGCTTGGATTTCAGTCTCTTGGCCTTGGATGGAAGGGAAACATTATTTCTCTGAATTCATGACCCCCTTATGCACACACACACTTGCACGCTCCAGGACCCTAATCTTGCAATGGGATCTGCTCGTGCGTATTCTTCTGCCCATCCGGAGCTGTGCTGAACGCAGATCAGGCACATCTGACAGCTCGGGCTCTTGTAACACAGCGTGGTGGTAAGGCTGCCACTGACGCGATCCAGGAGCACAGCAGCATCGTTCAAACCAAGCCAGGCAATGGGCCCAGTAGCAAACAAGATAAAGGTAGCACAGCGCCAAACAATGCCGTGGAGATTCTGTCCATATCCAGGTCTCTCTGTTTAGCCTGGTGGGGCTTGTGTTCCCCACTGCAGGGCAGAAATGGAGGGAGGAGACACCCCAGAGCCCAACCTCCTGCAGTTCCAGGCAAGCAGGATGTGCTATCAGTGTAGTGCTCACTGCCCTGCTTCCTCTGATCCATTGGGCCTTTCTTCTACATATGGGATACAGGAGGGATTACAGGGGTGTGGGGGGCAGAGGGCATGGAAATTGGTAAGGGATTCTGGGGAGAAGTTCTGATGCTGCTGGTGTCTCCTCATTATTTTGTGCCCTGCGTGCATCCTGCACACCCTGGTGCTCTGCCATGGGGCACAGACCCAGGCACACAGATGAGTCTGTGCCATCTCCCAGAAGGCCAGTGCAGAAACCAAACCCTAGCTGATGACATGGAAGGAGGGGTAGCCAGATAGCTAATGACATCAAGTGCCTGAAGATGCACATATGCATCTGGCTGAACAGTGAAGCATGTGGAGGCTTGTCCCTTCCGCTGCACTCGAGCCAGGTCCTGCAGTGGGTCTGGGCTGTATGCAGTAGGAATCAGGCAGCATTTATAACAAGCTCTGTCTGTTGATGAGTCTGTCAAAACCCCTATACACTCCAAGAACAGCTTGTTCCCTCCCAGTGAAAATTGTTATTCTCGCACTGTTGTTTCACAAGTTCTGTTTCCAGCAATGCCTAATCACAGATAAGACAAATGTAATCTCAATATGTACATCTTGGGCTTTGTTTATCCAGGACCACAAAGAATCATGGTGAGAAGGATGCCATTTCATTTCTTCCTCCAGCAGCACCTCTTCTTCTCCGCTTCTTAATTTTCTTCCACTCAAACCTGGGTTCAAAACAACACTGAATCCACTGGAGCAGGGATAGGATTCCCAAACTGTAATCTGTTTCATTCCTGCTGGATGGACAGGTACAGTTTTGATTCAAAACCAGAACTGAGTTTCCTGCAGCCTGCACTTTACTACTGGCTTCCTGCATGTCTTTGGTACTATTTAATGCCTCTTGCAGAAGCAGGGACTGAGTGCAACACTTGCACCCCACCTCCAAAGCATCTCAGATGCCCTGTTGAAGTGCAGATCTTGCCAGGGCAGTGAGGATGACCAAGCTGTTCAGGGCTTGTCTCCCCCAAGACTGCCATGAGACTGATAGGTCTAGTGAGTCAATCAGTGTTGTGGCATAAAATCAGTGGCTAGACAAGACATCTTTGACTCCAACAATGTTTGGGCCCTGACTGATGAAGATTTGCAGAGAGAGCTCCTGTATTTCTAAATCTCTTGCCCAGCTTTAGCTCTTTACAAATCAAAATAAGGAGAAAGACTGGAGTCGTGTTCCCCCTCTCTGAACAGCAGATGTTCAAGAGATTGACTTGAGCCTTTGGAGGGGAGGCTGACTGTCCTTCCTTTCCTCTTTTGCTGCTGCAGAAACCGGGTGGGTGTGTCTGATATTGTTCTCCTCTCAAAGTGTTTGTCAGTAAACTGTTTATCCCAACTCACAGGCCTTGGTCTGTTTTTTCCTCCTTTGAGAGGGGTGAGTGAGTGGCTGGGGGTGCTCAGCTTCTGCCTGGGCCTGGACCACAACAGTTCTCTTCACAAGGATGGAAAGTCTCCTGCAAATTAGAAATCATTTACACTCTGTAGAAAATGGGATATTATTTATCCCAGTGTTGTTTACACTTGAGGTGTAAAAACTCAGAGAGACAGTGTCAACTTAGAGTAAAAATAAAAACGTGAGGAAGGCATAAACTGCCCTCCAGCATGGCCAAGCAGCTTCTGTGTCCTCTTCCCTGCTATGAAAATTAACCTGAGAAGAGACAATGTGGAGCAAAGCAAGAGAGTTAAATTGCACTTAACTTGGAGGAAAGGTTGGACAGCAATTGTTTAATCCAGCCCCTTGACCTTATTCCTGACAATAGGAGAAAAAAAAAACGTGAAAGCTGATATCACTTTATCTTAAAAGACAGAGGCTTATTTTTGCTTCTCTGATGTAAATGCTACAAACAGAAGGAGCTGGGAAGAGAGCAATCTGTGTGTCTTTAGGGCTAAAGCATAATGGTGACACTGGGACAGAATTTCCTGCCTCAACTCTGCCACCCTGGGAGGGCAGAGTCCCCCAGTTCAGCCCCTTTTTTTTTTTTTTTTGTCCTGCTACCTTATTGTAAGGTCAGGCAAGTCCCTTTGGGTGCCTGGTGCTGGTACCTTTGGCCAAAGGTCAAAGTCTTAGTTCACGTGTCCTGTGACAGATCCAAGTCTCCCTGTGGTGGTGCCTTCTTCCAGGCTCATGCCCCAATGATGACATGCAATATCCAGCCATTGGCTCTGGCTCAGCTCCTGCCATGCAGAGCATCCCTCTCCAAGGCAAAACAAAACTAGCTCTGCTGTACTGCCAGACATACTGCCAGAGAAGGGTATCTCCTTACACCATGCAAAGTACTGGAGAAGTCTCCGAGACTCAAGGGACACCACACAGGTGGAGGTGGGAGAGGTCAGTTTTCCCAGCAGAATCTCCAAACTAATCCCCAGAGTAAATAAAATACTCTGGAGTCCTTGCAAGGGCTGTTGTTGGCAAACTTTACACAAACAGAACTCTGGCAAACACTGCCACAAGGGTCCTCAGTGTTTTCCTCAGCTCTTGTCTCTTGTCTGCTGAGGAGCAATGCAATATTTGAATGTGAATGGCGCGTGCTTCTTGAAGGAAAAATGAGCGTTAATCAGCAGCCTCTGAACTGGAGCTCCAGCAGCTTCCAGGCTCTTGGCAGGAGCTTCTCAAGAGCAAGGAGGGGAAAGTGGACTCGGAGACTAGCTCTCGGCACAGCAGAGGTGATCAAGGCATGGGGAAATGGCTGCAGCCATTGGCAGAGAGGAATGATGTTTGCAGGGTCTCGAAGGCCTTTAGAATCCTTCTCCTTCCTATTATTGCTTGTGACAGGGTTTATAAAGTACCCCAGAAAAAACACCAAGAAGCCATTAGCAGATGTCAATCCTTCTAATCTTGTTTTTGGCCTCAAGTGATTGAGGCCAGTTTGGCTATGAAACGTAAACCAAGAACACATGAGGAACTAAATCCAGGCAGCAAGCCCTGTCAGAGGAATAATAGCTCTCAGCAAAACCAACACATCTCAGAGCTCGTTTCTGCTGGAGAGCCTCATGCTGGATTTCCAGTAAATATAAATCAGCACAGCTCCACCTAAATAGCAGGTTTTACACACCAGTCGAAAGCTGGCCAGAATATCAGAGATGGTTTCACCCACCATTGCACAGTGCTTCTGCCTCCAGCTACAGCCCCATGGGCTCCAAATGCTGCTGGGGAGGGCAAGCACCTGCCTGGTAGCCAGATAGTCAAAGCATTGAATTAATAAAGCCTTCTGGGTCTTGGGCACCAGCCAACTTTCAGGATCCTTTCATCATCTGTCCCACCCTAGAGGGGACCACTGGTCTCTCATCTCTTGTGGTCATGCTGTTTGCCAGTGACTTACATTTGGTCTTCTGGACAGAGACCACAGCTGCTTGTTTTTTATAAACTCGGCTAAGCTCATACACGTGGCTGAAAAATAAGCGGGTGGGTTAAGAGCTTGAAGTGTTTTACCAGTTCAGTAGCAAATGCTACTAACCCTCCTTTAAAAATAGGTGACTCGTGTAGAGTGAGGAAGCCCAATTCCTACCAAAGCAGGTTTTTATTAGAGGCAGACTTAAAGCATAAGTCTTTAATAAGGCTGGATACATAGCTAGGACTAATACAGTCATGTCTCAATGGAGCTGCTTCCCAGATGCTGACAAATCAGACAACTTCTTCTTTGGCTCAGAGATCCTATCTAAGCAGTAAAACTGCTTCCACATGTTCATTATGTAGTGCAGGGTTGCTTTTGTGGTTATTAATGCATATTCTGTGTAAAGCAGAGACCTTGGCCTGCCTAAAACATGGGTCTCCTCTCGCTGCTCAGTATCTGTCTCCAGCAGCATGTCCTCTGATGTGGAGAAAGAGAAAAGACCCAATTTTCTACTCTATCAAATGAGTAATAAGTCAGATTCTTAAATCTCTTCCAAGCATTTTGTAATCCTTAGATTTAGGGCATACAATATTCTAGGTTAGGCAGAAAAGGTCTGCAAAGGTTAAAGACAATAAATCAGAAGAAAGGAAGAAGGACTAAAGAAATTAAAAAGGAAAGGAACACAGGATTTGAAATAACCAATTGACATTGTTGAGTAGAGAGGATTTGGTGGCAGTTTGATGGAAAGAAGATTTAAGTAAGAATGTGCATCTAAGCCCTCTCTGTGGTGTTTGTGGTTTTTTTTTTTTATTTGGGGAGGGGGGTGCTTTGGGTTTTTTGCTTCAGGAGTTGAATTTTGCATCAAGAAAGTTGCAGTAACCTGCAAGGAAATTTACCTCTAACAGTGGCAATAACTCAGCCCCAGCTTCTGGCCAGCTGGCTAACCATGCTCGGGGCTCCTGATAAAAAACTGTATACATGATATGTTGATATGACAGCTGACCTCAACTGATCATATCTCTGATTGTAACTTCCTTCATCATCCAGGACAAGTGGTGCAGCCTCTGCACCTGATTTTCTCCTTGTGCTCTGCACCTGTGACAGTAATGGAGTTTTAATCTGGACACTGTTGCACTAAGGATAAATATGAGCTGTGGGAAAAGCATGGTCTAAGCCCAGGAAGGCTTTACCAGGGTAAAACAGGTGAGGGCGTTTATAATGCTGCTAGGACTGCTTGTCTTGTCCAAGCCTGGGAAGAGGACTACAGCTACGGCCATGGCTGGGCAAGATGGGAACCCACCACCCAGGAGGCTGGATCTGCTGCTGATGGTTCAGACAGCCTCTGTTCGAGCAGTGATTGCTAAGAGAGGTAAAAAAGCGTGGTGCAGAGCAGCCGCGTAAAAATAAACAAATCAAAGGTCTGAAGCCCTGTGCTAGAGAGCACTGTTTGCGTGGATGTGTGTTTGCAGGAGCAGCAGATGCACCCTGCTACCATCGTGTTTATTAGCAAAGCAAAGGTGCAGCCTCCAAAATCTTGGCCTGATGCAGAGAGCACCAAAATCAGCAGAAAGACTCCGAAGAATATTCAGCAGCATTAGGCTTTAATCATAAAAACGTCATGTTTACAGGGCCCTTTTACACCTCTATTTACAGCATTCCCTGGCCAGGGACAGTGTCCATCCTTCACACACTGATGGATGACAGAAAGAAGGTTCTATATGGCTAAACAAAGGAATTTATTGGGAGGGCAGAAAAGTGTTGCTGGTTTCCTTAGGTGCCAAAATTTGCAACTTCAGATGTGTGGAGTGTGCTAAGAGGAAATGCATTGATTGGTTAGGAGCAAGAAAACAGAAAAATACTTGTTCAGATATACTTAAATTAAAATATCTCCTTTTAAAAATGTTATTTAGATGGCTACCTGTATTTCTTTTACTTTAAAGGTTAAGTGAAATGTCAGGAAATGTCCATTTAGTTTGAGGTTGAATTTGAATCAGTTTGACTCTGCTTCAAGTGAATTTCATCCGAAGTTTTTTTTAAGTGTTTCATTTCAATCTGAAAACAACAACTCCAGTTCTGTTCCAGGAAAACACTAATTTATGTTTTATATTCTGAGGTTTTTAGTTCTGTGAACACACTAGAAAAGCAGTTATCCAGACTATCTTAGTTATAGAGTTAACTGCAGTCATCTCAGTGTCAGTAATGAGTAGATAATTTTGGGGGCTGTTGTTGACTGGCAGTACAGTAAGAAGCCAGTACTGTGTACTTCAGATTTATTTCATATTCCTATCAGAAATCCCTTTTTCTGCTGTTTTCCCAAATGTCATTACAGTGAAATACAGGAGTGGCACAACAGTATGGAGCGGGACAGAGGGAGTTTTGGAGATACAACACACACACACACAGAGCCCACTCCAGGCACAAAGAAAAAGCCAAAAAAACACCGACCAAGGAGATTTATATAGACATTCCTACCTGAAAACTCTTAATATCTAACTACAGCTTCTCATTTCCCAGCCACCACCTGCTTCCTTCAGGGTTTGTATTAACAGGTTGATAAATACATGCATCCTAGGAGGAAAAAACACTCAAGTGACTTGCAAACTCTATACCATTATACTCATCCTCAGTCTCCTGGAGTGCATGAGTGCTGATCAGTCCATTCACACTGATCAGCAGTACCCAAGAGTGCACTGGGCACTCCCATGAAGTGTGTCCACCTAAAAGTTGTTGAGGCTTCTCTTGGCAGGTGGTGAATGAAAGCATGTCCAGAGGTGACTCAGACTAGTCTGAGGAGAATCCTAAAGTGGGAGGCAAGTCACTCAAAGCTGTGGACACTCCCAACTTGCGAACACCTCTGTATGGAAAACCTCAGATCTCCACAAACCCGAAGCGTACATGTATCTGCATGATGTGAATAGCAGGAGCTGTGGTCTGGGAGCACTGCAGGACTTTATAAGCTAACTGCCTGACCAACAGCTCCCCACCCCAGACCTCCATAACTCGACTACAAACACAGGTACATCTCCAGCTCTGCCTCACAGTGATGCAGATTGCTGTGTACAGCTACAGGGCAGTTGCAAAAAATGTTATGTATGTTTATGGATATATCAGGCAGGGCTGGTCTCATCCACAACTGCTGGAGCATTAGGACCTTGATGCAGTAGGCATCTTGGAAGACACACAAACCTCCGTGATTCAAGGCCTAGGATGTTCTCCAGCTGCCAAGCTGAGAAAGACGTTTTTTCCACAAAAGATCAATCCACAGTTGCTTTCTTTAGGAGTGCTGGTTGCTGTTGGACCCAGTGACCACTGGATTAGCCCAAGCAGGTCTGATTCAGTCTGGCAATATTTCCACGCATATGGTCAGGTCTTCTGGAGCACTGTATCCCTTCTAATAAATGTGTTTTTCTAAATATTTTTGTGGGAATTTCTTTGGGGGCAGTGTTACACTTATTTGAGACTTTGTAAGGAAAAAACAAACCCTCCCTTTCAGATGATTTTTTGTACTTTGTTAAGAACATAATTGAAATCCTTCTATACTGAAAAATATTTTGCCAGAGATTGATAATGATGTGCAGGCTAAGGATGAATGCAAATTTAATAACTGTTTTTATTATTCTGTTTTCCTGAGTAATTTCCCATCATCCTAAGTGGCTTGAATAGCCACAGGCTTGAAATAGTGATGATGGAATTTCCTGGAAACACATTAATGTGGAGGCACGGGGATATTACAGTAATAGTGTGGTGAAGGAATGTGCCTTTTACTATATGCTGCTGTCAAATCAATGTATATTTTGGCTAACACCAAATGTCACTTGCAAAAATTGTACTACGTTGTGGCTTGTGTTACTCTGGCCTCTCTCAGACCTTAGGAGGGAACTTGAGTGACTCCTGATCATGGACCTGCATCACTTCCCTGTGCAGGCAGAGCTCCCACTGATTTCCAGATGGGAATGCACAAATTAAAGCTGCTGGATCCATCTTCACCATGGTAAAAATAGACAGTGACTTGGTTGTATTTATTCAAAGGAGGGGAGGGAAAGCATTATATAACAGGATGATTTTTTTTTTGGGGGGG